>JARYGA010014228.1:0-11325 GCA_030545235.1 Helianthus tuberosus | reverse complement strand
CCAAGGTGAGTTCACTGCTCTTTTCTAAGCATGCATCCCGGGGAGGGATATCTAGTAATTGTTCCGGGGAGGAACGTCGGGTTAATGGGATGTTTGTGTTAGTGCAATATGTCTGTTGACTTCGTCTTGTATCGAGTCTTGTAATAGGATAGGATAATCAGTGCTCGGGATGCTAGAAACTGAGTTTAGTATGTTTAATGGTAATTTCGTTTGAAACAACCAAAGACCATTTCAAACGAAATTAACTTTGTTAATTCCGCTTGAAAGTGTCTTGGCCATTTCAAACGGAATTAGAACACTATATATAGGTGAGCATAGGGTGTCATTTAAAACGGAATTACTTTGTCTGATTCGGTAACGAAGTGCTGCCGAATTGTCTCCAGGTGCTGTAAGACTATTATATCAATATAAGAGACATTATAATTGAATTGAGCGTCCGTTTCATTGATTCCGCCTTTGATTCGGATCCAAAACTCTTCTGATCAACTCATTCAGGTCGTACAACGATCCTACAAGTGGTATCAGAGCACAGGAGGAAGAGTTTAGCTTGATTTCATCAGTTTTCTGACTTCTACACCTTCTTTTTCAAAATTGACAAGATTTCACGGTCAAAATGGATTGAATTTCACACATTACATGTGAAACAGTGTTTTAATAAACCCTTGAAAGAATCAGACCAAAATTCAGCTTAAAAGTGACAAAAATGGACCAAAATACTAATTCCGTTTGAACGAGCATCCTGATTTCGCTTGAAAAGTTGAGGCATTTTCATACAAAATTACTTATTTCGTTTGGGTTACATCTGATTTCGCTTGAAAAGGGTAATTCCGTTTGAAAAGTTCACACGAAATCAGCTATTTCGCTTCAAAGTGTTATTTCGTTTGAAGATTTCGCTTGAAACAAGTGATTCCGTTTGAAAGATTAATTCCGTGTGAAACATACATTTGATTTCGTTTGAAGTTGTCATTCAGGGATTTCGTTTGAAAGTGTAATCTCGTGTGAAAGGGTATTCCGTTCCAAAGTGATTTCATACCAAAGTGATTCCGTTTGAAGATCAATATTTCGTTTGAAAGTGGAAATTCCGCGTCAAGATCATTTCACGTCAATCGAGTGTCAGTTTATTTCAAGTTTTTTGATATTGTTTAAACTGATTGTGTTTGTTTGATTGTTTTGTCATCCAGGTAATTCAAGAATTTCACATCATGGCTGAAGAGTTCTACAATACGTTTTACAACGCGTTTACATCCGAGTCTTCAGAAATCTCAACTGTCACACCAAAAACCATTACAAAAGCGATAAATGAAAACATTAAACATGATAACTTTTACGGCACACATTCAAAACCACCAACTCTTGAAAGTATTGAAGACTATACTTGGTGGAAAGATCGATTCATCAATTGGGCACTCTGGAAAGTTAGACAATTTGGTAAAAGTTTGAAGACTGATCTAGACTGAAGATGTGTCATGATAAAGACTCGACACTAAAGACTTCGTCAACATCCAAGGGGGAGTCTGTTAGTGCACTATGTCTGTTGACGTCGTCTTGTATCGAGTCTTGTAATAGGATAGGATAATCAGTGCTCGGGATGGTATAAACTGAGTTTAGTATGTTTAATGGTAATTTCGTTTGAAACAGCCAAAGACCATTTCAAACGAAATTAACTTTGTTAATTCCGCTTGAAAGTGTCTTGGCCATTTCAAACGGAATTAGAACACTATATATAGGTGAGCATAGGGTGTCATTTAAAGCGGAATTACTTTGTCTGATTCGGTAACGAAGTGCTGCCGAATTGTCTCCAGGTGCTGTAAGACTATTATATCAATATAAGTGACATTATAATTGAATTGAGCGTCCGTTTCATTGATTCCGCCTTTGATTCGGATCCAAAACTCTTCTGATCGACTCATTCAGGTCGTACAACGATCTTACAGTTTGTTATTGCTCAGTTTCTATCATATAAGACCCCTTACATCTACCGATTGTTGCCGGGGAGGCAACGGGGTATTTAGTTGATAGCGCTATTAGGATTGGCACCCTCACACCGTACCGGGGAGGACGGGCATGAACTAATTACCTTGACCACTTGACCAATGCTTTGATAGAGGCATTGGGGCTGGGCAAACACATCTTGTAGCCATTTGCTGTAATCGAGTTAATAACATCATCAAATCAAACTGTTGAACTGTTTTATACACAACTGGTAACTAAACGCGTCAACAAAACTTTGAACTCACCATCGTCGTCTGACACACTTGTCTGCATGCTTGAAGGTCGTTAAGTACTTGATATGGACTTGCTATCTGGGAGTGCTGGAGTAGTCATGTGTCGGTACTCATGGATATTTGCTTCATTGATTATGAACACATGTTTTGAAACATTTGACTTATAGTTTACATTATGCTTCAGCTGAACCACTACTTGGGTTTAACTTATGTTTTGGATTTAAGTTTTGAAAGTAATGGAATGTTTTACCTAATTATTATGCGTAGTTCAATGTGATTAGTGGCTTGGATCCTAGTACGTCACACGCCCTACGGTGATTCCGCCTGTGGTATTTTGGGAGGTGTGACAGTTTGGTATCAGAGCCACTGGTTATAGTGAACTAGGTTTTAAAACGTTTTTGTAAAACCAGACTATAACCGAACAACTTCGAAAATCGACCATGACACTCAGCTCCAGATTGCAAGGTTCGTCTTCTGTTTACTTTATGCATCACTTGTTTAGTAATCACACACTCACAGCTTGCCTGAAACAACATACTAGACACCATGGTGATTTGATAGTGAGACACTACGTTCCAACTTTTATGAATCGTAAATCCAGCGATACCTTCTGCTATGCTACTTGAATGCGGGGGGAAACTTTTAGCGCAAGTTAAGAGGCACTGAGATGAGCATGCAAATTGCCTTATTATTATGGGTGCACACATAATAATAACGTGAGGTGCATGTAAGTCCCAGTGAGGCTTAACAACTGTGAGAAGGGTTACGCCCTAATGTGTGTAAACTTTATAGATTGTAGACTTCAACGTGATGCTTGACTTTTACCTCATTTCAACTCCTAAATTTGTTCACTCTCTTTATATAGAATCATGAGTGGACGAGGTCATGAACGTGGTCACATCGCGATGACCCAAGCTGAGCTGACAAACTTAATCAACACACGTGTGGCTGAGGCTCTGGCAGCCTACCAAGCTGGTATGACATGTACCAATTATTCTTTAATCTTGTGTCGCGTACACAACTCTTACCCCTGTGTTGTATTTTCTTTCGTCCATTAGGTCAGCCAGCGCATCAGAACAACCAGCCTGCTTGCACGTTTAAAACATTCATGGATTGTAAGCCTCAGACCTTCAGTGGGACTGAAGGGGCTGTAGGACTCCTGCGGTGGTTTGAGAAGGCAGAATCGGTATTTGCCATGTGTAACTATCCTGCTGGGGACAGAGTGAAGTATGCTACGGGCACACTCGAGGATGGTGCCCTGACATGGTGGAATGCTCAGGTTCAGATGTTGGGCGTCAAGGAGGCAAATGCCACTACTTGGGATGATTTTAAAGAGTTGATAAGGGAGGAGTATTGTCCTCAGGATGAGATTCAGAAACTGGAGAATGAGTACTACGATTTGAAAATGGAAGGGTCTGAGATCGAGGCCTACACGAAACGATCTCATGAGTTAGCAATTTTATGCCCTAACATGTCTCGACCTGCATCGCGAAGAATTGAGTTGTACCTCAAGGGCCTAGCACCAGCTGTAAAGGGGTATGTCACTGCTGCGAACCATAACACTCTACCCCCGATCATCCGTTTGGCACATAAGATCACCGACCAAGAGGTTGAGCGAGGCTCACTACCGCCTCGTAAATCTGCTACTACCTCTACTGCTACAGCTTCCACACCTGTCAGTGATAACAAGCGCAAGTGGAATGATACTGATAAGGCATCATGTGTGAGTCAATCTCAGAAAAAGCCTGACAACAGCAACAACCGTAGTTTCAGTCAGTCGTCCTCAGTTAACCAAGGCCAGGGCAGCAATCAGAATCAGGGCTCCTATGTTGGGAAGAAGCCACAGTGCAACAAGTGTGGCTATCATCACTACGGGCAGTGTGTCCGGGCTTGCCGTAGGTGCGAGAAAGTGGGCCATGAGGCCAAAGACTGTAGAGCCCCGCAGCCAAAGCAGCAACAGCAGCAAAATCAGCAGTATCAGCGATAGCAAAGGCCACAACCCCAGCAGAACTAGGGCTTTAAGAAGGGGTGTTTCCAGTGTGGGGATGAGGGCCACTTTAAGCGGGATTGCCCTCAGTTGAATCATAACGTTAACAACAACAACCGCCAGAACAACAACAATGCTGGAAACAACAACAACAACGGCGACAATAGGGGCAACGGTGCTCGTGGAAGGGCATTCACGATCGGTGCTGGTGATGCTAGGAATGACGGCAATGTCGTGACTGGTACGTTTTCTGTGAACAAACTTATTGCTTCTGTGTTATTTGATTCTGGTGCCGATTGGAGTTATGTGTACCTAGAGTTTAGTCAGCGATTAGGGTTAACTCCAACCCCTTTAGAGGTTAAGCATGTAGTAGAACTAGCCAATGGTAAAACAATAGAAGCTTCGCACGTTCTTTTTGGGTCTAAACTAGATCTCGTGGGTCAAGTGTTTGATATTAACCTTCTTCTTGTTACTCTCGGTAGTTTTGATATAGTGGTTGGTATGGATTGGCTGTCTAAGCACCAAGATGAGATTCTGTGTAAGGAGAAGGTTGTACGTATTCCTCTCCCTAGGGGAGAGCCATTGTTGGTTCAAGGGTATCGTAGTGGGATGATGGTTGGTATTATCTCGGCTATGCAAGCACAGAAATGTCTACAGAAGGGGTATCCTGCAATTCTAGCACTAGTTACTGATACTCCGTCTGAAGAGAGAAAGATCGAGGATCTGCCAGTTGTACATGAATTTGCTGATGTATTTCCTGAGGAACTACCTGGTTTACCTCCTCACTGACAAGTTGAATTTCAGATTGACCTTGCGCCAGGAGCGGCTCCAATTGCTCGTGCTGCTCCTTACCGTTTAGCACCTGGAGAGTTGCAGGAGCTGTCTAATCAACTGCAAGAGTTACTGGATAGGGGCTTTATCCGACCCAACTCTTCGCCTTGGGGAGCCCCAGTTTTGTTTATAAAGAAGAAAGATGGGTCCTTCCGCATGTGCATTGATTATTGGGAACTCAACAAAGTGACTATCAAGAATCGTTATCCACTGCCGCGTATCGACGACTTGTTTGACCAGTTGCAAGGGTCAAGTTATTATTCGAAGATCGATTTAAGATCGGGCTATCATCAGATGCGAGTCCGAGAAGAGGATGTACCAAAGACAGCTTTTCGAACGCGCTACGGGCACTATGAGTTCTTAGTTATGCCGTTTGGGTTGACGAATGCACCAACGGTCTTCATGGATCTCATGAACCATGTATGCAAACCATATCTCGACGATTTCGTTATAGTATTCATCGACAACATTTTGATATACTCAAAGAGCAAGGAAGATCACGAGCGACACTTACGACTCATCTTGGAGCTCCTGAGGAAAGAGCAACTCTACGTGAAATTCTCCAAGTGTGACTTCTGGATTCGGGAGGTACACTTCCTTGGGCATATTGTTAATGAATTGGGGATACACGTGGATCCTGCAAAGGTTGATGCTGTTAAGAATTGGGCGACACCAAAGACTCCTTCTGAGGTGCGACAATTTCTTGCTCTCACTGGGTATTATCGGAGATTTATTAAGGATTTTTCGAAGATCGCGCAACCTCTCACCTCGCTAACACAAAAGGGCGTAGTATACTCATGGGGAACGAAACAAGAGGAGGCTTTTCTGTTATTAAAGCAGAAACTTTGCAGTGCATCGATTTTGTCTTTACCTGAAGGTACAGAAGACTTTGTAGTATACTATGATGCTTCCATACAAGGTCTTGGTTGCGTGCTGATGCAACGCAACAATGTGATAGCTTACGCCTCTCGTCAGTTGAAGGTTCACGAGAGAAATTATACGACACACGACTTGGAATTGGGGCTGTGGTTTTCGCGTTGAAGATCTGGAGGCATTACCTGTACGGTACTAAATGCACTATTTATACCGACCACAGGAGCCTTCAGCACATTTTCGATCAGAAGGATTTGAATATGCGACAGCGTCGCTGGGTTGAACTTTTAAACGATTATGACTTTGCAATCAAGTATCCTCCGGGTAAGGCTAACGCTGTAGCTGACGCACTTAGCAGAAAGGAATCGAAACCCAAACGTGTTCGCGCTTTGCAGCTCACCATTCATGGGAACTAATTGCTATGGATTTTGTCACCGGACTATCGAGAACTCAAAACGGAAACGATACCATCTGGGTGATCGTTGATCGCCTCACGAAGTCAGCGCATTTTCTAGCAATCAAGGAAACAGATAAGTTCTCACAGCTAGCGACTGTCTACCTGAAGGAAGTGGTTTCTAGGCACAGGGTGCCGATATCTATTATCTCAGATCGTGATCCGCGTTTCATCTCAGATTTGTGGCAGTCGACGCACAAATCGTTCGGCTCACGCCTCAACATGAGTACTGCTTATCACCCACAGACGGATGGTCAAAGTGAACGAACCATCCAGACACTTGAAGACATGCTGCGGGCGTGTGTGATTGATTTTGGAAAGGGTTGGGAGAAACACTTGCCTTTGATAGAGTTTTCTTACAACAACAACTACCATACCAGCATCCGATCTGCTCCATTCGAAGCATTGTATGGACGGAAATGTCGTTCACCTCTCTGTTGGGCTAAGGTGGGTGACAGTCAGATTACAGGCCCGGAACTGGTGCTTGAAACCTCCGAGAAAATTATTCAGATCAGGAATCATATGGCGGCAGCACGTGATCATCAGAAAAGTTACGCCGATAAGCGTAGAAAACCTTTGGAGTTTGAAGTTAATGATCGTGTTATGCTGAAGGTCTCACCCTGGAAGGGTGTGGTGCGTTTTGGAAAACGCGGCAAGCTAAATCCGCGTTATATCAGGCCATTCAGAATTCTTGAACGAATTGGTAAGGTGGCATACAAGCTCGAGTTGCCTGCTGAGCTGGGTAACGTTCATGATGTGTTCCACGTTTCCCAGCTGAAGAAATGTTTATCGGATGAAACACTTGTAGTACCATTTCAGGAGCTGAAAATTGACGATATGTTGCAATTTATTGAAGAACCAGTTTCTATCATATAAGACCCCTTACATCTACCGATTGTTGCCGGGGAGGCAACGAGGTATTTAGTTGATAGCGCTATTAGGATTGGCACCCTCACACCGTACCGGGGAGGACGGGCGTGAACTAATTACCTTGACCACTTGACCAATGCTTTGATAGAGGCATTGGGGTTGGGCAAACACATCTTGTAGCCATTTGTGGTAATCGAGTTAATAACATCATCAAATCAAACTGTTGAACTGTTTTATACACAACTAGTAACTAAACGCGTCAACAAAACTTTGAACTCACCAGCGTCGTCTGACACACTTGTCTGCATGCTTGCAGGTCATTAGGTACTTGATATGGACTTGCTATCTGGGAGTGCTGGAGTAGTCATGGGTCGGGACTCTTGGATATTTGCTTCATTGATTATGAACACATGTTTTGAAACATTTGACTTATAGTTTACATTATGCTTCCGCTGAACCACTACTTGGGTTTAACTTATGTTTTGGATTTAAGTTTTGAAAGTAATGGAATGTTTTTCCTAATTATTATGCGTAGTTCAATGTGATTAGTGGCTTGGATCCTGGTACGTCACACGCCCTGCGGTGATTCTTCCTGTGGTATTTTGGGGGGTGTGACATCTATTGCCACCTTTTGATGGATTTGCTTGTTATATCCCGCCTCCTTGCGGTGATGTAGGAAACAAAACCTTGATCTTTAATTTGAAATGAAGTTGTAAACTTTTTAAGCAATTATCTTTTGTCGAGATGTAAACTCTAAACTTAATTTGTATTTTGGATGACTAAACTTTGAGTGGCAAATTGGAGTTTGTTTTATACCATGTAGTATGTTTACTTATCGTTTGTAATGAGAACCATTCATGATCACACCTCGTTCTTTCGCCTATGAAAGGGGTGTGACAATATCTTAAAATGTTGCATGGTTGTACGACTCATATTGGTCATCAACCTGAACATATTTGAGCCGGTGTTTGCTTTGTTTTCAAAACACATTTCATTCTAACTTTAACCTTATTCATTCTCAATATTAGTTACTGATACTAATCATGCTTTCTAAATCACCATCGTATCTTTAGCCAACATGGTCGTGCTTTTAACTTGTACACTCGTGCATAACTAGAGATGACAATGGGACAGGTTTGGATAATCTCAACCCCAAGCCCCGATTATCAAAGCTTGTCGCAAAACCGTCGACTAACTATCAAGTATCGAGTATACCTGCGGATTTTGGGCATACTTACGAGTTTATTAAATTTGCAAATAGATCTAATGTGACAACTCGAAATTTCCAACATTCTTTATTTGCATTTAATGCACGTTGACTTTGACTGTTTAGTTGTTTGACTTGTCTGACTTGTAACTGTACACTTCGTGTTATAATAAACGTATTGTGTTTACATGATTATGTGTTTGATTGTATAACATGGAACCTGTCGAGAAACGTAAACTGCTTAACTTATGAAAGAACCCGACGAAACACAAGTGTGTTTCGCCATAACAAATCTCGACGAAACAGACTGTTTCGCCAAAAGCATCTCGACGAAACAGAAGTCTGTTTCGCCGAGCCCAGTTTCACCGAAGCCCAGTTCGGGCCCAACACGCTATTTTGAGTTTAAAACGTGAAACAACATCAGTTTTTACATCTGCTATCAAACAACCAAAACCCTAGAGCCCCTTTCCCTCCTGTGCGACGGCAGTTGGAGGTTCCCGGCGATATCTTAGCGATTGATTCGTATTTTTCTTATTCCGGACGTGATTGACTTACTTTGAGCACATACTTAGCATACCGAGCAAACTCAGGTGAGTTCACACACTTTCTAAGGCATGGGATTCCCGGTGGTTGGGAATGGGTTAAAGAAATTAAAAGGAACCTACATATCCTCCTTGGGTAGGATATGTACCGCCATCCTCCATGGGTAGGATGCCAATATTAATCCTGCGTATTCTCCTTGGGTAGAATACGTACGTTCGTCCTCCTTGGGTAGGACAACAACCTTAACTATACTTGAACGATCTTCGCAAACATGCCTGGAATGGCCGCGAACTATACTAAAACGATCTTCGCAAACATGCCTGGAATGGCCGCGAACTATACTAAAACGATCTTCGCAAACATGCCTGGAATGGCCGCGAACTATACTTTAATCTTCGCAAACATGCCTGGAGGGCCGCGATACAAATATAACTAGTCTACAATACATGGGAAACCCCCACTAATCTTCGCAAACATGCCTGGAGGGCCGCGATGTAATTGATAACGATACATGGGTTACTAAACAAACAAACGATTTATGAAACGAACATTATTACTAAACAACCCACTGTGAACTCGCTCAACTAGTTGTTGACTCTCTGTTACATGCCTTGCAGGACCTTAGGTACATATGGAGCTTGCACAGGAAGGAGCAGGTCGTTGTGGGATACGGATCGTAGACGATATTTGAACTTATAACTTACTTTGGGTTTTCATTATTATGCTTCCGCTACTTAAACAACGTTTGGTTATGAACATCGGTCATGTCAAGATGAACTGCATTTTCCTACTTTTACACTTAATTACTATGTTTGACATGATTGATGGCTTGATCCTGGTCATGTCACGCCTCCCAGCGGTGGTACTCCGCGTGTGGATTTTGGGGGTGTGACAGATTGGTATCAGAGCCATTGGTTATAGAGAACTCGGTTTTAATAAGGGGAAAACGATTTTGTTAAAACCAGACTATAACCAGAACAGTGCTCTCAACGATCCACAACGACGCTTCGCTCCACGTGCAAGGCTCAACATCCTAGGTACTACTATTCATGTTACTTTACCTACTTGCTAGAATTACATAGAACTTTGCTCGTGGTATGCTCAGATTACAAGAACCTACTATATGTTATTGCTTGAGAATACTTGTGTGCTCACTTTCTTCGCACTATTCGCGAACCCCTCACCCACATGTTCTCCTTGATGGCAAGATCATGAGTGGACGCGTTAACCTAACACAAGCCCAGTTGGCGGCTTCGATCACTGAACAAGTTACTGCAGCACTCGCAGCTACCCAGGCAGGAGGTGTAACCTGCCATCACCACTTACTCTAGGATCTTTAGATCCTACTCTTGTAACTCAACACTTGTGCTTAATTTTGATTACTCTTACGCACACGACAAGTCAACACGCTCAGCCACCTGTGTGCACATACACGACTTTTATGGACTGTCGTCCTACTACTTTCAGCGACACTCGAATCAGCCTTCAAATGTGCGAATGACCTGAGGTTCGTAAGGTGAAATATGCCACTGATATTCTCGAAGGCACTGCGCAAACTTGGTGGAACGCGCAAGTTACGATACCGGGGCTGGCGGCTGCTAATGCCACCCCATGGAATGATTTTAAGGAACCTATCAAACGTGAATACAATAGTTATGATGCCATCCACAAGTTGGAAGTGGAGTCCTTTAACATGAAGATGACGGGGTCAGAGATAGAAGCGTGCACGATAACGATCCAACAAACTGACAATTTTGTGTCCAACTATGGTGGATCCTCCCATAAAGAGCTTTGAGCTGTACCTCAAAGGCTTAGTACCAGGAATTCAAAACCATGTGAAGACGGCTAAACTTGCTACTATTCAAGATGTTACTCATCTTACTCATCGTCTCACAGACCAGGCAGTGGAACAGAACAAGCTGCCTCAACGTATCAGCGATACTACTACCACTACTACTTCAACTACTTCTGCTACCCTCAGTAACAATGGATGAAAGTGGGATGGAACCTCTAGCAAGGGTTCGACTACAATTCCGTCCCAGGCACAGCAGTGAAAGGTCGATGACAACTAAAGTCCTGATCAGCAACATTTAGTATTCAAGGGCAGGGTGGATACAAGGGAAACCACCCTAAGCGCAAACGATGTAACCTGCACCACAGCGGGCAGGGCAAACGCAATCATTGTCAATAATGCAACAAACTTGGCCATGGAACCAAAGATGGTAGAAACTCACGTCCTGCAAACCAGAACCAACAACAACAGCCACAAGATCTATAGAATCGGCGACAACAGCATGGTAACAAGGGATGTTATCAGATGGTGCTGAAGGTCACT
>JARYGA010014227.1:0-61608 GCA_030545235.1 Helianthus tuberosus | reverse complement strand
AATTTTGTAGAATATTAACCAAGTTTTAAAAGTGTTTCAATTAGGTTACTCAAGTTTCAAAAGTTTTCCAATCAGGTCACTAAACATTCATTTTTCATTAAAATTAAGGGTTTTTTCATCCATTTCATAGGTAACCGTGGTGATGTGGATTTTTGTTTATTTTTTCTCTTTTATTTGATGCTAACGTCTAGTGATGACGTGGATTTTAACTTGTTTTTTTTAATTTTTAATGTAATTAAAGTATTTTTATTTTTAATAAATATAATTTCATATATTAAAATAATCCGACCCAACATCTTATGCTCCATTTTTCTTGACACATGGGAAAAAGGACATAGCTCGATTTAAATGTTAAGTCATCTAATTAAGACAAAAAATGATACGAGTGACCTAATTAGAGAACTTTAAACTTTGTTACTATTCTGTGACATTTTCCCTACGTGTAATGGGGTAAAGGAAAAGAAGTAGGTTAGGCCCATGGGTTTGTATATATTAATGCATATGGTTTGGCCAAAACTAACATAATTAGTCATCCGGACCATGTGTAGTGGTCGCGTGGTCCACCAAATCACATGCATAACACCCTCTTCATTTTTAGGTTTTTTTGGCATGTGCTCGTGGTTTAGGCCACAAGATGAACGTTGTGCATTACACAAATCGCAGTTTTTCTTTATTTTTTATTCAATTTCAAATTATATCTATATAACCCACTAATTTCACATGTCTTACCACTACAACATTTTACCTAGTGAGACACTCATGCTAACGTGGACGTCACATGACAAAAAAAAACCATTTCACAAGGCTTAGCACTATACATGGCCTTAGTGTAAAGTGTAAAATGACTAAACTTGTTTATTTCTAAAAGAAGAAACAAACGGAGTTAGTTAGACAAACCAATCGAATTGTGAACAAACCGAAATCAAGGTATTGAAAAAAAAACAAAACTTAGGCTGAAGGTGTGAGGGCCATGGTTGGAACATTATTCGTCACATCTATTATCTATTATATATAATAAAAAATGAAAGAGGTTTGGGTCACGTGTCAGTAGATTAGGGCATCACTTTTTGCCTTTTCCGCCCAACAGTACCATCCCCTTTACTTCTCTCCTAAAAAACCCTAAATGTTCTCATTCTTCTCCAGTACTCCTCTTCTCTCTGGTTCTCTCTCACAAGATTCTTCATCCACAAACCCTAAATCTTCTAATCGGTATCCCAATCATTATTTTGTGTTTTTTTTGTTTAAATTGTTGAAACTTCGCTTCCTCTAACATCGAAGTCTCTCTCATCGAAGTCATCCCTTTGATCGTTCCACCACCCAGCAGTTCTTACTGGAAAATGTTGAAGATGAACATGATGAAGGCGACTCAAGGGTATTGGTCAAACCAGATCAATAACTAAAGGCAAACAAATCAACAGGTTAGATGCGTTGAGTTTTTAAATTTTGTTAGATAATTCGTTTGTTTTAGAATTGTGTTAGCCTTTTAGGTTTTATTTTAACTTACGCTTTCTGATTTCGTTGTGGTTAGATATCAGGATTTGTAGTTTGATTTCTCCGCATCAAGTTTACAGATCAGTTCAAGTTTGTGATTCTCTTACTCGCGTAGTGATTTTGAAGTTCGAATTTGTAGATTTGTTGTTGTTGTTTGATTTCTACATACACATTACTTCGTAATTTGTATTATAAGGTTTGAATTGTTTTGTTCTGGTTCTGATGAATTTTGCTCGGTTTATGATGTGAGATGTTAGTGTTTCTGTAGTTTATTTGTGTGCGTGTGTGTGTGTGTGAAATGTTGGTGAATTTTGCTCGTGTAGGGAAATCACCAGCAACTTCTATTAAGGCGCATGAAACGGACGTCAATGTTATTTCTTGGAGCAGGTTTGTAGCATGATCTGTCTTTTATTTAATACTTTCATGAACATGTTAATAGGGTTAATAATGTACTTTTTAAGAGATTTTAAAAAAATATTAAGTACAAATTTACATAAATTATTGTACTTTTTAAGAGATTAAAAAAAAGATGTGATTTTTATAGGTGTTGGCTGCTACTCAAACATCTTGCGAAACGGGAATGAACTGGTTCCATGGAACTGCAGATGCCGTGAAGCAGTTTACATGGGTTTTCAAGGTTCGTTTGTGCGTTTATTTCATTTTATAGATCGAGTACACCCTAAAAAATCATTTTTATGTATCTATTATGTCACACCCCAACCGATGGCGGAAACATCGGGGCATGGCACTGAGCGAAAAAGATTGTCCAGAAGTTTCCATAACAACTATAATTACCAATTATTTAAAGCAACACGTCTCATACCATGTCATAAAAGATAATACAATTATTACAGAAAAGATCTAGTTAAATTGCTCTGTTCCGATAACTCAGATTTTTATTACAGACAATTGTTTATTGTTGACCTAGGTCTTTCCTAGCCTCGATTTCACAGCAAAGTAAGCAAATAAGCATCCTAAGCACCTGTCACATACGTTAAAGTAAAAGTCAATACACATAGTGTAAAGGTGAGCATACAAGTTTAATAGATATAATAGAGTTCGAAATCGATTACGCATAACCAGCACATACATAGTGTGAAATGAGGCATGTTAGTTATCGACATGAACCTATCGATACCAATGACTGCGGGTTGACTGCCCAAGGAAGTTCGCAATACACACTCACCACTGTGAGCCATGTAACTAATTGTCCTTAACAACCCCTGAGTGAATAGGTGCTGAGTCCAAACTATAGTACTATCATTGCTACGGCAGGTAGACAGCATTCCATGTGTAAACATAACAAACAAGCATTCATTAAGTCACGTATAACATGCGGTAGTTGGTTAGCGATTAAAGTATTGCGTAGTGTGTTTGATGTGATTTAGAATAAGTAACGTATGTAACACCCAAAAGTGCATAAACAAAAAGGGATCGAGTATACTCACAGCGATTGGTGGATTGAAGGGAGCGCTAGAGAGTAAGGTTAGCCTGAACAGTTTGATAGCATAACGATAAGCGACGCGTAAAACGAAACAAGTGTCACCAGATGGTAGTCCGATCGGACAACCGGTCGTTCAAGTGACAGTCCGCTCGGATTGTCATCCTATCGGTTAACCTTTCGAGTGGATTGTTTGTTCCTTTGGGAAGAATGTGTTTGTGTATGATGGCTTGACTTTTGAAGTTTTCGTTGTAGCATTTGAAAACACAGAAGTGTCTCTATCTTTCAGGTCGGTCGGTCGAACGGACGACAACCCGATTGGTTGGACACTTTAGTGAGAACAAATCCACAGCAGTTTGTCACTCGATCGGATGGTAGTCCGATCGGATGGCAATACGTTGATATTGAACATGTTGAAAATTGTTAAGTGTTGAAGTTTAAATGTCTCATGATCGAGCGGTAATCCGATCGGATGGTAGTCCGATCGGACAATAATTCGTTCAACGTTTAGACTTCAAATGTTGGTAAACAGTTTAAGTGTGGGACCCGAGGTGCAAGTCGATCGGATGACAGTCTGATCGGACGGCATTCCGTCCTGGTCGTTCTGTTTCTTCTTACCCTTGGTTGTTATGATTGTTTGTCGATTTATCGAGATGTTTGATAACGTGTTAAGCAACAGAAACCTCGTCAATACTTGGTACTCCTGATCGGACATGAATCACCCCAAATCTGGTCAGTTAACTGTTCGAGACGGTGTTCCATGTTTAACCCAAAATCGGTATTCTCGTGGATAGAATTCAGATCTTGAACCAACACAACCACAAGAATGAGTAGGAAGTCGGTACAAGCTCCGATTCGATCGGTTTTGAATGCATTGAGTGTAAAAGAGTTGAAAGAAAGTTGGAAAACCATCTTTCAATCCTTTTCATCGTGAATATGCTTAGATCTATGAAAGATGTTTGTTTGTTTATATGGATATCGGTTAGATCTAAGTTGTTCTCGGTGGATTGAGGCCAAAACATGAAGTTCTCAAGAACATCATGATGAGATCATCCTAGAACACCTCAAATCTAGTGATTTCTCGGTTAAAAGTTAAGATTTAAAAGATAGAAAGGTGTAGAATCAAGTGTAGATAAAATAAGTACAAGATTTAGGTTGAAATCTTACCGGAATCGCGAGAAATCGAAGGAAAGGTGGGATTGGAGCGCTGGTCGGACAGGAGAGTGCCAAAAGTGGTAAGTTTGATGGTGACAGGGGGTATTTATAGGGTTTCCCAAAGTGGAAAGGGTGGATCGATCGAGTGGCAGCCTAGTCGACTGGCTGATCGAACAGCTGGTCGATCGGCCGGTCACTTGGTCGATTAGCCAATTGGTTCAAGTGTTCGGTGCGACGAGTTTTGCCGTTTTGATTGCGATTGCGGGTGCTGCGATGCGATGGAGTTTTCCTATTCAAATTACTTTTAATCCCAACTACTATATCAACATACAATCATCCTTAATTGACTTGCGTTTAGCGTTTGCGATTCGATTGCATTTCGATTTTCCACCACAACATAACATAAATAAACATGCACAAGTAACACATAAGGCACACACACATAAAACAATATCCAGAACGCGTAATTCGAGTTACGAGTGCGATTGCGATAAGCGATAAAACATGCGATAAATATCAAATAAACCTCGATTATTAATAAGTACTCCACATAATACAACTAACTTAATGCATAAAATAGACTAACTACAAGTCAAAGAAGTCAAAACAGGAATTGAGCAAGGAGTGACAGATCGCAATTAGCAATCTTGTCTTCCTTTGACTTCAATCTTGACTTTGATTTTCGAAACACGGGGTGTTACAGCCTCCCCTAGTTGAGGGAATTTCGTCCCGAAATTAGGACGAAGCCGTAACAAACAATTGCGGGTACTTCTCCTTCATGTCGCTTTCGAGTTCCCAAGTGAACTCTGCACCTCGTTTGCCTTCCCATCGGACTTTCACAATAGGAATGTGCGAGCGTCTGAGCTGCTTGGTGTAACATCTGTGCTTGTAATCTTTGTGAACAGTTCTATTATCAATAAAACAATGTTATTTGATCCCAATGTTTGTTTGGTTGTGTTTTACATTTTTCATGTTTTGACTTTTGCGTAATTTCAAACTCTATATCGCTTTCTGGAGAGTTATACGCAAACTGATGCGCAAACGTAATCAGTTTAATGCGACAAATACTCCGGAACATCAACATATACTTAACATACCTTAAATAACCTTTACATAACTTAGAAATAAGTTTTGAAGGCTTTGGTATGGCAAAAACAAGTTAATTCGTTTTCAGGGACTAAACTTGACAAACTGCGAAAGTATGCCAATTTGAACTGTAACGGACATTCCGGAACATGACCATAAGTTAAACATACCATAAATATCCTTTACATAGCTTAGAAATAGGCTTTGAGGGGTTCGGTATGCTAAAATAAACTTTTGGGTCATTCAGGGACTAAAAGTGTCAAAAAGTGCACAAGTTTGCATTTTTACGCATAACTTACGTTCTGAATTCATCCGGACATCCAAAAATTTATGTAAGCATGAATATATTATGCTTTAGTGTTTGGCTTGCAAAAAATCCATTCGTCGCGTCATTTGGATCGTTTTTCACGCTTGTGCGCATTCCGTCGTAATTAAGCGAACATCGCGTTCGTACGACCAAACGAACCATCATCCGGCATATTTTTGAACATGTTTCATGTCCACAATGTTTAGGCATCATTTTAGGGCCTTAAAGTTGGCTTTATGGGCCTTAGAAGTGTCGGAAATGGCCTTAAACACGTGCAGGGACCTAAACTGTCATTTTTTGAAAGTTATTCTGATCTGTGACCCTCAGGCGGCCCGCCTGAGTTTCTACACATCCTGAAGCGGGCCGCATGGCCCCTTCTGACCAAATTAATTGAATCAAACAGCAGTTTGCAGCTGTTTAATCCTCCACCACACATTCTCAATTGTCTAGTCAGCTGATAAGGATCAATTTCTAGCTACCATAAGGTCCCGACACTTGTACGGATACGATTAAGGCACGATATTCAACAAACGATCTTAACGGTTACCCGAAAACTATAAATACCCCATCACCCCATTGCAAAACTTACAAGAATTTTGATTTGAGAAACTCTAAGTTGAAACTATTGTTTCATACCTGAGATTTTTGAATCGAGATTAGCATTCGGGGACCCTTCGTAAGTATTCTTTCGTTCTTTTATTGCTTTTCGAGTCTTTTCGAGTCTGAAAGTCAAACTTTGTTTGACTTTCTGCGTTGACCAGTTTATGGTCAATGCGAAGTTCGTTTGAACTTCGCAACGTGAGTGTAATCACGTTGGTTATAGTCCTTTGGGACTATGCCCACTGATTACCACGTTGTCTAGGGTCGTAGGGTAGGCGATCTGATAAATCGCCTATACCTTCGAACCCGACCCATTTGGTCGATCATTAGAATCCGACCAAACACATTAGGTGACCATAGTTAGGTAGGGAATAACCTTCCGAGGTTATACCCTATGGTCACATCGTTTGAGTAGTTGTATGATAGGTAGTTTATATGCCTTAGGTAAATTACAAGAATACCCTTTTCATATATATAATGGGTAATTAAGCATATGTAACCTAAACTTTTGTCACATAACTGATTATGTAACATGTTTAGGCATATAATACTTGTCATAGGGCTAGTTAGGCGGTCCGAACGCGTTTCACGCGAACGGCGCGTTAAAGTAGCATAAGCTACCTAAACGGGTCGTAATGGGTCGTAAACACTTAGGTTAAGTTTCAATTAGTATGTAGGCTTTGTTAAACCATATTACACGAGTTTCCATACTCGTTTGGTTTACGAAACCTCATTCTATCCGATCTTTCGACTTAGGTCCGGTTTATTAACATAGTTACCTATATTTGGTGCCGTTTGATTCCGAGATCTCTATCATTGTTTGGTTGTCACTCCAAGACTACTGAGTAATCTCAAGTGAGTACATAGACCCCTCTTTTACTGTTTTCCAAACTGTTTTGGGGTGGAACATATGTGCCTACTTGTTACTTTCCTGCTTTCCTATTTTCACATCATATACCGGCTATGTTTGTTAGTACATTATAGTACATGATTTCATGACATTTCATGCTATGTATGTCCATTGTGTGCATACTTAGTACATTGTTTTACATTACATTTCTGCTATGTATGTTGACTGATAGCATGCTAGCACATTGATTTACAAGACTTTTCTGCTTTGTATGTTAACTTAGCATACTTAGTACATTGTTTTCATATGACATGTCTACAACTGCTATAACATTTGGTTTGCACAAACGGGTCTTTATTACGTTCATTAACATTTGCTACGCCGCTCGGGAGTAAGTAGTGGTACCATAGGACTTGACAAATCCCATTCCTGACATCCCGGGTTTGTTTGGATGTAAGGAATGACTGAATCCGAATACAATTCTTTTGATAACCTTGACTGAAAGGGTTATCCGACTGTCTCAAGGCTTGAATGTATGCATTAACTTACCACATAAATGTTTGTATCAATGTAACATGCATTACTTTGCAAAACATAACTTTTTGATATATTCAAAATACTTTGTTTTGTACATTTCTACATTTGGACTATGTGACAACACTTTACTTACGATACATAACATTTGATACACATTACTTGACTACTTTTGGACTTATAAACATTTGATATGGTTTATACAAGGACTTTTGACTATTGGTTTAAACATAGACTTTATACATTGGTGGTTTGTTTAAGTGACTTAAATGACGATATGTGAGTAATATGATACAAACATGGTGGATACGCCGCTGGTACTTCCTATATATAAATGTTTGTATTATATTGCATATCATAGCGTTATTTAAATCATTCATGTTGGGCTTATACATTTTATACAAGTAACATGTTTTCACAAGACTTTGGTTTACAATACAGTTTATTTTATACAACTCATTTTACATGGTTATTCATTCAACCATACACTATTCTCTTATTTATACATATCAACTGAACTTATTGTTTTTCAAGCGATATACAAAACAAATCAAATTACAAGGTTCATGACTAAACATTTTCTCAAACATAAGTCATGAATCTTATTTTCACAAACCTATGTATCTCACAGGCATTTTTATGCTGACGTACCTATTTTCACATGTGTTTTCAGGAGCTTTTCCATAGGATGACGATCATGACACTAGGGCGGACCTGTGCCTTAGAGACTAAAAAACGATGATAGACTTTGTTTAATTATGTTATAAACTCTGTATTTCCTGTGTTAAGACAATGTAACTCTTGTTTAATAAATAAAATACAACTTTGTTTGCCATGGATTTGAAACAATTAATTCTGTTACAACACTCCCCGACGTTTTCCGCCACGTCTTGTATGTTATACGTGGTCGGGGTGTGACACTTGGTTTCGCGGTCCATGATTTCTACAGGCTTCTCCACGAAGTGTAGTGTTTCGTTTATTTGGAGATCGTCAAGAGGCACAATTAATTCATGCTCAGCCAGGCACTTTCGGAGGTTCGAAACATGGAAAGTCGGGTGAATGTTACTAAGTTCCTCCGGTAGTTCGAGTCTGTAGGCGACTTTTCCGATCCTTTCCAGAATCTTAAAAGGTCCAACATATCAAGGCGCTAGTTTCCCTTTCTTGCCGAATCTGACCACACCCTTCCAAGGTGATACCTTTAGGAGTACGTAGTCGCCAACGTCAAATTCAAGGGGCTTGCGTCGTCTGTCGGCGTAACTTTTCTGTCGGCTCCGAGCTTTCAGCAGATTGTCTCGAATTTGGAGGACTTTGTAAGTCGTTTCTTGCAATAGCTCAGGACCAGTTAATTGCGAGTGCCCGATCTCGTGCCATACAATAGGCGATCGACATTTTCTTCTGTATAAAGCCTCGAATGGTGCCATCTGAATGCTGGAATGACAACTGTTATTATATGAGAATTCAACTAACGGCAGGTAAGTATCCCAATTACCACCGAAATCTATGACACACGAACGGAGCATGTCTTCAAGAGTACGGATCGTTCTCTCAGTCTGACCGTCGGTTTGAGGGTGGAATGCGGTACTTAGATTAAGCATAGTACCGAGAGCCACTTGAAACGTTTCCCACAGTCGCGAGGTAAACCGAGCATCACGGTCAGAGATGATGTCGCGAGGCGTCCCATGTCGACAAATGACCTCGTTGGTGTAGATTCGCGCTAATCGTTCTACCTTGTAGTCTTCCCGTATTGGCAAAAAGTGAGCTGATTTGGTCAAACGATCAACAACGACCCAGATGCTGTCGTGACCTGATGGCGTGCACGTGAGCTTTGTTATGAAGTCCATAGCTATACTCTCCCACTTCCACATAGGGATCGGGGGTTGTTCGAGTAAGCCAGAGGGTCTTTGGTGTTCAGCATTGACTTTTGAGCAGGTCAGGCATTTCCCAACGTAGAGAGCGATATCCCTCTTCATGCCCGGCCACCAGTACTTGTAGCGAAGGTCCTGGTACATTTTATTGGCACCGGGATGAATAGAATACCGGGATTTGTGAGCTTCGTCCATCAATATCTGTCGCAAATTGGTCCGTTTAGGGATCCAAATTCAGTCCAGAAAGTGGAATATCCCATTCGACTTATTCACAAGCTGGGTTCCATCGTGGTAGATTCTTTCCTTCTTCAAAGTGCGCTCGTTAAAACAAGCATGCTGGGCTTCGCGGATGAGGGTTTCGAGATCGTATTGGGTTTGGACATCACGAATGCTGAGCAGATAGCTTTGTCTGCTGAGAGTGTCGGCAACAACATTTGCTTTGCCTGGGTGATAACGAATCTCACAGTCGTAATCGTTGAGAAGTTCTACCCATCGGCGTTAACGCATATTAAGTACTTTCTAATCAAAGATATGTTGTAGGCTCCTATGATCGGTGAAGATCGTACACTTGGTACCATACAGGTAGTGTCGCCAAATCTTTAACGCAAAAATAACTGCGCCTAGCTCAAGGTCATGGGTTGTATAGTTCTTCTCGTGGATTTTGAGCTGACGAGATGCGTAAGCAATGACCTTGTCCCGTTGCATGAGGACACAACCAAGACCAAGGTTCGAAGCATCCCAATAGACAATGAAGTCGTCGTTTCCGTCGGGTAAAGTGAGAACAGGAGCATTGCAGAGCATGTGCTTGAGGGTTTGGAAAGCAGACTCTTGTTCAGTTCCCAAACAAAAGGCTTGTCTTTATGCGTGAGAGTGGTAAGCGGCACTGCGATTTTTGAGAATCCTTCGATAAATCGACAATAATAGCCCGCTAGTCCGAGAAAAGAACGGACTTCAGACGGGTTCTTAGGTGTAATCCAACTCTTAACGGCTTCAATCTTCGCGGTGTCGACGTGAATACCTTGACTATTAACAATGTGACCAAGGAATTGAACCTCCTCCAGCCAAAATTCGCACTTGGAGAACTTGGCATAGAGTCAATTCCCTTGGAGTAGCTCGAGAACCAAACGTAGATGTTGCGCGTGTTCGGCTTTCGACTTTGAATAGATCAAGACATCATCGATGAACACGATGACGAAGCGGTCGAGATAAGGTTTACACACGCGATTCATCAGATACATTAAAACCGTGGGTGCATTAGTTAAACCAAAAGGCATAACAACGAACTCATAGTGGTCGTATCGAGTGCGAAAAGCGGTTTTGGCTATATCTTCCTCTTGAATGTGTAACTGGTGATAGCCTGAGCGTAGACCGATCTTGGAGAAATACGTAGCACCTTGTAGTTGATCAAACAAATCGTCGATGCGGGGCAGGGGATAGCGATTCTTGATTGTAAAATTATTCAACTCCCGATATTCGATGCACATCCTGAACGACCCATCCTTCTTTTTTACGAAAAGGACTGGTGCGCCCCAGGGAGAGGTGCTCGGGCGAATGAAGCCTTTATCAAGTAGTTCCTGGAGCTGACTCGAGAGTTCACGCATTTCGGACGGAGCGAGTCGATAAGGAGCTCTAGCAATAGGGTTTGCTCCAGGAATGAGGTCGATACGGAAGTCAATATCGCGACTTGGCGGTAATCCGGGAAGATCATCAGGAAACACATGAGGAAATTCACGAACCACAGGAACATCTTTCACTTCTGTCTTTCCTTTCTTTTCCTTCTCCGCTACTACAATGTTAGCCAAGAAAGCTCTGCCTTGCAGAGATACTTGCTAGCTTGGACACATGACATGAGCTTAAGACCTTTCGAAGCAGTTTCGCCATAAACACATAATACATCACCATTCCCGAGCGAGAATGGAATCATCTTATCGAAGCACACAACTTCAGCATGGTTTTCGCGAAGAAAGTCCATGCCTAATATGATGTCAAAACTTCCAAGTTGCATCGGAATAAGGTCGATTGGGAAAATGTGATTGTTGAGTTCAAGAGTACAATCATGAAGAACATAATTAACAGCGACAGTTCTTCCGGTGGCGATCTCGACATCTAACGTTGAGGGGAGTTGGGAGAGCTTACGACTAAGGAGCTTCTCGAATTCGAACGACACAAAACAGTTATCGGCTCCAGTATCAAACAAACATGAAGCATAAATACCATTCACAAGGAACGTACCATTGACCACATTGTTGTCAGCCTGGGCTTGGCGCACATTGATGTTGAAGGTTCTGGCGTGGGCAGCTTGTTGTTGTTGCTGCTGAGGTTGTTGCTGAGGCCGCTGTTGCTAGGGCTCTTGTTTCACAACCCTGTTCGGGCACATGTTCGCAAAGTGGTTGGGATCACCACATGCGAAGCAGGCTCGGGCGTTGACCGCGGGTGCCTGAGCCGCTTGTTGGCCTTATGGGGCTGGGAGCAGAGCTTGATGAGCAGTGGCTTGAGCTGGTGCTTGATGGGGACCAGTACGACGGTTAGCAGTGAAGTGGCCGTACATATTACAGTGCGCGCAAAAACGACAGGCGAGACCCACCGGATGATGATAAGTGCATATCGGGCAGGCAGGGTGGGGACCAGTATACGCACGCTTTGCGGGCGACGCATAGGTGATTGGAGCTGGAGCTGATCGGTGATGTTGTTGTTGCTGAGCTGGTACCGCTTGAAGTGGAGCAGCGGTAGTGACAGCATAGTTCTTGTTGCTGGAGCTGCTCTTGTTGTTCCTCTTCTTGCGGCGAGAGGACTTTGATGTCAGCGATGCGGTGACGGTGGTGTCGGCAGTTGGTGCGGCGGTAGCTTGGTGCAGGTTCTTCGAAGTTTTATCCCAGTAACCAGCTTTTACCCGCTTGTCGTTGATTTCAGCGGCAAGCAAGTAAGTTTCTTCGATCATTGCTGGCTTTGAAGCTTGCACAAAATCTGCGACACAGTCCGGCAGAGCGCGGATATACTTCTTGATCGCCATGTCGGTTGTCTTCACTTGATCGGGGCAGATGATGCTGAGCTGCTTAAAGCGAGCAGTGAGGGCAACGTTGTCACCATCTTTTTGTTTGATGTGCCAGAATTCATCCTCCAGCTTTTGGCGCTCATAGGGAGGGCAGAACTCATCGAGCATAACGTTCTTCAACTCGTCCCATGATAGACCATAGGCTGTATCATTTCCGCGCTTGTTTCTCTCGGCGGTCCACCAGTCTAAAGCGCGGGACTGGAAGACGCCGGTCGCATTCAGTGTGCGGAGATTGTCAGGACATCCACTCTGACATAAAGTGACTTCGATTGAGTCAAACCATTGAAACAAAGCTGTAGGGCCTTCTTCGCCGGTGAACTCTTTCGGTTCGCATGCCTAGAACTGTTTGAAGCTGAAAGCAGCTTTGGGAGTTTTGGCTCTAGATTCTTCAGACGATTTGCTCATGTTTTCGTACAGTTAACTGACGACTTGGGGTACAACTTTTGCCATTTTCTTGGTAATCATGGTGGCGAGGCGTTTGTCTGCTTGCTTTCGGCGAGCATCTCGGGTAGCGCGAGATCCAGATGACGACATTGTCTGCAACAGACATCGCCACAGGACTCAACACAATATGAGCGAATCTTACCTCACAATCCTAATACTACTCAAGCTCGGGAACACGTTTACGTAACATATAGGCACATAATCACAGATTCACATAAGCACGTAAGGCATAGAAACACATAAGAATATAAGCACATAATATGTCTAGAAGCATACAGAGGCAGTCTGAATACAGAAATCTATCATTCAAGGTTCGTGATCGTTCGAAAATAGCGGTCGAATAACATAGCGAATAGTATAGTAGAATCGAATAATACAGCGATCAACATAATGTACGGTGGTTCCTCATGGTAGTAGCGATTTGTCAGCGTTTTGAGGTAGAGGTGCATTGCGAGTGGTGTGTGTCGATTAAAGTAAAGGGCGAAAAGCGAATAAATCACCAAAAATCATAACACATAAAGTTACACAAAATCCACATAAAATCGACAAATATCAGAGTCGGTAGTAGCGATCTCATAATCGAAGCACATAAAAATCGAATGTAGATTGTCTGCGGCTATTTAGACATTGACTAACCAAAGTGATCCGACTATTCACAAGGACTTTCTGCGCGCACTTTGGCCTTCGGTACTGTGCTTTAGCCTCGAATCTGGGCGATTGGCACACATCCCTCCAGTCATACCATGACTTCAAGTCGTTGGAGTCCGTCGAGACTTTGGTGAGGGTTTTGTAAAACCAAGTAAAGGTCGGAACTAGTCGTGAAGGTTCGGGTTTCACCCCTGACTTAACAACTTTGTTCCTGTTTTGATAAAATAAAAGAGAATTATGCGTCAAAGTATGGATTTCACTCCTGGTTCAACGCAAATTTATTATGTTTATAGATGAAAATGCGAGGCGAACAAGCAATTTGGTCGAGAGTTTGCGGTTTTCACACCTAATCTCGGCCCAATCGCTCGTCCTTTTTTTTGAAACTAATGTGCAGTGATAGTGCAATGTAGGCAAGAATAGCGAGGAATAGCAGTAAGCTCGTACATAATCCCTACCGGATATGCACAAGTCGGTCTGTTGGTTCCTAACTATAGACTAGGTCATTTCTAAGACATCGACCTAGACTAGGTCGAGTCTTGCCTAATTCCCTATAGTTATGGCTCTGATACCAATCTGTCACACCCCAACCGATGGCGGAAACATCAGGGCATGGCACTGAGCGAAAAAGATTGTCCAGAAGTTTCCATAACAACTATAATTACCAATTATTTAAAGCAACACGTCCCATACCATGTCATAAAAGATAATACAATTATTACAGAAAAGATCTAGTCAAATTGTTCTGTTCTGACAACTCAGATTTTTATTACAGACAATTGTTTATTGTTGACCTAGGTATTTCCTAGCCTCGATTTCACAGCAAAGTAAGCAAATAAGCATCCTAAGCACCTGTCACATACGTTAAAGTAAAAGTTAATACACATAGTGTAAAGGTGAGCATACAAGTTTAATAGATATAATAGAGTTCGAAATCAATTACGCATAACCAGCACGTACACAGTGTGAAATGAGGCATGTTAGTTATCGACATGAACCTATCGATACCAATGACTGCGGGTTGACTGCCCAAGGCAGTTCGCGATACACACTCACCACTGTGAGCCATGTAACTAATTGTCCTTAACAACCCCAGAGTGAACATGTGCTGAGTACAAACTATAGTACTATCGTTGCTAAGGCAGGTAGACATCATTCCATGTGTAAACATAACAAACAAGCATTCATTAAGTAACGTATAACATGCGGTAGTTGGTTAGCGATTAAAGTATTGCGTAGTGTGTTTGATGTGATTTAGAATAAGTAACGTATGTAACACCCAAAAGTGCATAAAGCAAAAAGGGATCGAGTATACTCACAGCGATTGGTGGATTGAAGGGAGCGCTGTTGGTGCACCTTTTTGTGTCTGTAACTAGTCTTATTTACCTTTGTATTTTGTACGGTCTTTAATGTTTATCGAGTCTGTATTTGCCGTCGACCAAGTCGGATATCTTCCTATCCGCTTGTGTCCGACTTATTTGTCTCTATTTGGTATGTAATGTATACGAACAATGCATGTTGCATGTAAGGGTATTATTGTCTTTATGTTTGTGTTTGTATGAGGTTTGCTGCAACTGTCTGTTTGCAGCAAACAGTTCAGCATTTGCAGCCTTCGACAAAACACCTTGTGTTTCATCGAACACCTCACGACGAAACGCCCAATGTCCATTTCAGTTTGTTTCGTCGGATCAGCGACGAAACTGACTTGTTTCGTCGACTGTTGGGCTTCTTCAGGCCCACTGACTGGCCCAATTTTGTTTTGTCGAGCCCACTCTTGGTTTCGTCGGTGTATGGCCCAGGCCGCTATATAAATACTTCATTGGTTTCACTTTGAAATTAGATGAGAGCATACCCTGAAAGTTATTCTGTCAAACTGTGTGTGTATCAGTTGTTCTTGGTTCTCATCCCATTTAATCAATAGATTGCGTTTCATTGGTTATACCGTGTGTGTTATTTACTGTGTTTGATTTGGCATCGTTACGGGGATTCCGCACCCGTGACATTGTTTGTTATAAACAAGGATTCGGTTTTCGTTATCGATCCTCAGATTTCGGGACCTACAAGTGGTATCAGAGCATTGGCTCTTATCCTTGTTTAAAATCAAACGTAGTTGGATTTTTATCAAGTATTGAAAACTGTTGTTTATGATTTTCTAGAAATTGTGTTCTTGAAAAACTCACATTTTCTGAAAAAGTGCTTAAAATATGTTTGTTTCTTGCTTATTTGCCAAAGTTTTGTTAAAAACCTTTGTTACATTGCTTATTCATAACATAAAACTGGGTTTTCAGTAAAAGTTTGTGCGGATTCGCGTTTCGGAAAATTGTTCAGGTGACCGGAAGTTCATATAATCTGGGTTGTATCTTCATATCTTCATAAAGTATTCAAATTGTTCTTGTGATATTCTTGGAATTTAGAATTAAAAGAAATTGATAAAAGTTTTAAATTGATTAAATATTTTTCACCATACTGATTGGTGAAACGGGCATGTTGTGCGTTGAAAAGTTTGTACTGTGTTAGTACAGAGATCAGATTTAAGTTGAAAAATTTTACCAACTCTCACCCACTTGTCTGAACCTTATCTCGACGAAATTATTACCCGACGAAACACATTTTCGTTTCGTCACAAGGACCTTCGACGAAACGACCTTAGTTTCGTCATAATCACTTCGACGAAACGACCACAGTTTCGTCATAATCACTTCGACGAAACATCTGTGTTTCGTAAAAGTTGTTTCGTCGAGATCTGTTGTCAATTTTAAACAGAGGACTTGCAAAAGTGTTCTAACTTTGTGTTTTCAAGTATTTGATCAGGTATTCTACTTCATACATCAAATATGAGCTGCACAAGTCCGTGGGATTGGAGTACGGACCCACAACCAGGTCAAAAACCGACTTCGATGGCCGCAATGTTAATGAATTCCATACCTCAGACTCAACAATCAATAAGTGCAAGTCAATGGGCATTGGTGTCGAATCAAAATCAAAGCATTCAAAATCTATTGCTTAGTGAGAGTGAGACGGGTAGCAACAATCGCCCGCCAAAGTTAAATCACATGAACGACTATCCATCATGGAAGGTTCGTTTCCATAATTACGTTCAAGGGCAAAAGACAGAATTATGGACGTGTTTCACCTCTGCATTTAGTCAAGCTCTTGAAGAAGCAGGATCAAATGCAACAACTTTCAATAATATGCAAGAAGCCGACAAAAAGGCATATGATCTGGAGAAGAAGGCGTATGCTATTCTCACTCAAGCACTTCACAAAGACATCTATCATCAATTCTCTTATTGTATGAGCACAAAAGCTTTATGGGATGCATTGGTAGCGAGAGGAGAAGGAAATGCAGCTACTAGAAAGACACGCCATGATTTATTGAAGAAAGAGTTTGAATCATTTCAATTCTTGGATAATGAAACCCTAAATGATGTGACTTCTCGTTTTTATCATTTGATTAGTGAAATGAGTTCTTATAATGTTGTAGCAACTCATCTAGAAATGGTTGCACGGTTTGCTGATGCTCTACCTCCTAAGTGGAGTCCATTCATTGAGCTTCTAAAGCATACGAGCGCTCTGGAGACGGCCAATATCACTATCTATGAATTCGTTCAAAAGTTGGAGCAAAAAAACGAAGAGGAAATTCGGAAAGCTAAAAGGATTTTCGCTCCTCAGAACATAGAAATGTATTTGCCTGGTTTTGCTCCTTCAGCTAGTTCTAGTTCCGTTCAGCAACCGAAGCTTCAAACGGCGTTTTTGTCCAATACAAGCTCATCTCCATTTCCACGGTTCAATCAAAGTGCTTATCTTTCACAATCTCAACCCGAACCTCCACCTCAAGTTACCACTACTCAACCACAGTTCAATCAAAGTGCTTATCTTTCACAATCTCTACCCCAACCTCAAGCCCAACCACAATTCCAACAAGCACATTATACCAACAATCCTCCACCTCAAAACACCAACACAGTCAGAGTTGATACTTCAAACCTCTCAAATGTTAGCATTGAAGTAGCGAAGGAACATATGGAACTCATTAATACAATGGTCAGTGCATACTGCGGATTGGTCGCAGGTCAAACTGGAAACATCAATATGACCAATGAAGATTATCAACAAATCGACTATGATGAAATGGAGTTGATGGATATAAAGTGGGCGTTTGCAAGTGCTGTTAGAAGGGCGAAGGACTTTATGGTTCGAACAAGGAGAAGTTCTTTGGAAAGTAAACAGGATACGAAGGACGGATTTGATAAAGAAACGGTTACATGTTTCAATTGTGGTGAAAAGGGGCACTTCAAACGTGAGTGCACCCGACCAAGCAAACAAGGCAATCAGAACCCATTCAGAAATCAGACGAGTACTTTCAATGTCAATCAAGAAAATCGTGAACGAAGGATAGTAGCGGTGAACAACAATCGGAACCAGAACCAGTCTGGACCTTCAAACACCAACAGAGCATTAGTTGTTCAAGCTGATGAAGGGTGTAATTGGTCTGTACAATTAGGGGAAGGTGATCAAGAAGGAGGAGGAACAACTTGTTATGCAAAGATCATCAATCACATCAAGCACGTTCACAAGGAAGAATTTTCTGAAAGTGACGACAGTTCGGGTTATACCGGGAGTTCTGATGAAGAAAGTTCTATTTCGGGTGGTTATAATTCTGAATCTGATGTGAAGGAAGAAGCGAGTTCTGATGTTGATGATTTATTGACTGAAGCAGAGGAGTTGAAGAGTCAGAAATCTGTTCTGATCAAGAAGGCTGCTGTAGCATCTAAAGAAATGGAGAAATTCTTCTCTGAAGACGGATCTTTTTCTTATCAGACTGCCTTTATGGCAAATGTCTCAGCCTCTACGAGTCAGGTAAAATCTGAAACTCCTGCTCCTAGTGTTTGTAATGTCTGTGCTCATTTAAAGCTTGAATCTGAAAAGGTTCATAGTCATAACCAAAGTTTGGTTATTGAGTTGTCTAAGTGTAAAGAGGCAAATATGGCTTTAGCTAGAAACGAAAAGGAGTTTAAATCTGTGATTGAAACCCTAAAGAAAAGTGTTTCCGAGGTAACAAAAACTGTTTTCAATAAGCAAATTGGTATTAACAATTACATTAATATCATCGAGGAAACCAAAAAGGAGCTAGCCATTGCCAAATGCGAACATGATGCAATCAAGCTCAAATTGGAGAGTTATTCTAACTCCCGATATGTGCTCGATCATATCATTGATGCTCAACAACTCAAAGGTAACAAGAGAGGCGTAGGGTATAAGAAGTGTCCGCCCCCTTTAAGACATAATTATACTCATATGCCTGATGAAGAAGAAATGCCTCATTTTGAACCCAGTGTGCCTCTTGATTTTGAGGAAATTACTACTGGCCTAGGGTTCAAATCATACAGTTCTTCAAGTACATCATCTGAGCAAACAGAAACTTCAACATCTACGAAACAAAGTCCTCCAATCATTGAGGACTATGAGTCGTCTGATGATGAATCAGAATCAGATATGAGTGATCAGGATAAATCACTTGATAAGATGAAAGGAGTAGAAATTCCAATTGAGAATCATATTCTTTGTGATCCTCCTACTCCTGTTGTTCAACCAGTTGTCAAACAAGTGATAGATCCTATCAAGAATGACAAGAAATCTGTGTCTACAGTTAAGAGTAATAACGTGTTATACACTTTGGTTGGTGATTCTAAAATCTATTCAGATCACGATTTTCCAATTAAAATTGTCAATCCATCTTCAATTGATCAAGTTTTTGAAGATAATACAAACAAGTTTTTGGGAAAGACAATTCCAGGAGTCATTGTAACTCAATGTGACCCAATTCCAAAATCTGAAATCAGGAAACAATTTGGAAATAAAAAATCACCAACAAAGCAACAACCTATTGCTTCTAAGGGGGTAAACAACCAGAAAGGCGAGCTCAAAAGCCTAACGTTTCTCAATCAAAATTTGAAACAAAAGGAGCTCGTTATCAGAAGAAAAACAGTAATGTCAGATTTGTAGCATCGAATGGTACGGATAAAATTGAGACTTTTGAAAACAAATCAAACACTGATTTTGTCCAACAAGTCACGATTTTAAAACGTAATAGCCAAAACAATTACACTCAACATACAAACGGGTGTGATGAAAAAGCAAGTACCTCGGATTCTACGAGTTCGACATCTGTTTGTCGATCGGATTCTCCTAAGTTTGTGGAAAGGAGAACATGTTTTAAATGTGGGGAGTTTGGGCATATCATTAAGAACTGCTCAAACACTCCAAAAGATAAATTTGTTGAGAAAGCACCACCTGAAAAGGTTCACCCTCAACGTCGTCCTGTTTCACCAAAACATGATAAAAGAACTGTTAAGGAACAAGAAACGAAGCAACAACGTCAAAACGTCAAAGCTGTTGAAAAGGCTTTAAAATCTAAAGTCAAAACGGTCAACAGGGAACCAAGTTCTTCACAATTTTTAAAACCAGAAGTTTTGGAATCTGTTCATAAAAATATATCTGGTAAAGCAAATCAAACTTAGAAACCTAAGACGGGTGAAAATTCAGGGGGAGGTGTTGTGTTACAAAATCATCAAGAAATCGAGATCATCTTTCGTGATGCTCGGGGACGACCCAAGACCACTAAGGCTTGGGTCCCCATCCTCAACTGATCATTGATGATATGTGCAGGGTGTTCCAGGAGGAACCATTAATAGTCATTGGATTGTTGATAGTGGAGCATCTAGGCACATGACAGGCGACTTACGGCTTCTATATGATGTGAGAAATATTAGAGGAGGCTATGTCGCGTTTGCTGGAGACAAAGGCGGGTACATCACTGGAGAGGGAATGATCTCCAATGGTGTTGTATGTTTCGATAAGATCAATTATGTTCGACAAATTGATCATAATCTTCTCAGTGTTTCGCAGATCTGCGATAAAAAGTTCACTGTGCATTTTGATGATGCCGGTTGTTATGTGCTGAAACCTGGTTTCAAAATTCCAGAAGAATGGATTCTCTTATCGGCTCCAAGAGTTAATGATCTTTATATTCTTGATATGAGCCAAGCGATTACGACTTCTGCACAAGTCACTTGTTTTGTCTCGAAAGCCACGGAGAAGGAGTCTATATCTTGGCACAGAAGAATGGGGCACATTCACTTGAGAAAAATGAACCATTTGGTGAAAAACAATCTTGTGAATGGCGTGCCCGTGAGAAGTTTTCATCTACAAGATATTTGTGTTTCGTGCCAGAAAGGGAAACAAACGAAGAAGTCTCACCATCTGAAGAAAATCAACACTGTTAGCATGCCTCTCGAACGTCTTCATATGGACCTCTTTGGACCTATGAGACACAAGACAACATTCGGGGATGCTTATTGTTTAGTGGTTACTGATGATTATTCTAGATTTTCTTGGGTAGCTTTTATGGCACACAAGAGTGATACTCCTGGCATCCTCAAGGATCTTCTTACAATGTTGGAAAATCTCTACACGTTGAAAGTTAAGAGGATCAGAAGCGACAATGGAACTGAATTCAAGAACCGTGTGATGGATGAGTTCTGTACTTCTAAAGGCATTCTTCATGAATACAGTTCTCGATACACTCCACAACAAAACGGTGTCGCGGAGAGGAAGAATCGGACTATAATTGAAACTGCAAGAACGATGTTGGTAGAGTCGGAGCTTCCTGTTCAGTTCTGGGGGGGGGGGGGGGGCTGTGTCGACTGCTTGCTACACATTAAACTGAGTTCTTACAGTTAAGATACATGGCAAGACTTGTTTCGAACTTCTACAGAAAAGGAAACCGGATCTATCTTTTCTAGAACCTTTTGGCGGTCCATGCACTATGATTGAGCCGGATGGAAATTTTGGCGCGAAAGCTATCGAGGGTTTCTTCCTTGGATATGCTACTCCGAATTTTCGCGTATGGAATCTGGCTACCAAAAAGATTGAGCTATGGAGTGAAGTAAGGGTTCAAAGGTATACAAGTCCTGTTAGGGCTCCGGGTGATCCTTGGATGGTCGACTACGATGGGTTATTCGACTCCTTTAATCTGCCAACCTTTGACGAAGATTCTTCAGCTGCTAGAATGTTATTTGATAGTGACAACGCTGCTGATTCGCCATTGGTTAGACATGTTATTGTTAACCCACAAGGTTCTAATTCGGTTAACAACACAGTTCAAAATGAGGTATTTGAAGATGCTACTGAATACAATGAGTCATCGAAAGATGATGAATATCTTGATGCGACTGAAGGCACTTCAGCTCCAGTTGCTCCTGTTCAGGGTACTTCTGTTGAAACTCCTCATGTGCAGGATGTTGATACTGCTGATGGAAATGCATCCACTTCTACGCATATTCCAGGTGTGGAATTGGTTGTTGATCTTAATATTAACAATTTGGGTGTTAATGCTCGTGTTCCTGAAAATCCTGAAATGAGGATTCACGATACCCATCCACAGCAGAATATCATAGGAGATGTCCAAAGCGGGGTGCAGACGCGTAATCAGCTGAGAAACAACCAGAGTGCTGGTTTGTATTCAGCCATTAGAGAATCTGGTCTTCAAAATGATTGGTCCTTCGCTTATTACGTTTCACAAGAAGAACCAAAATCTTGGAAAGAAGCCTTAAAGGATAATTCTTGGGTTGAAGCAATGCAAGAGGAACTACAACAGTTCCAGAAACTAGGTGTTTGGAGACTTGTTGAAAAACCCGACAACTACAAGAAAATTGGCACCCGTTGGGTTTACAAGTGCAAAAAGGATGATCGTGGAGTGGTCATTCGCAACAAGGCGAGATTGGTTGTTCAGGGCTTTCGTCAAATTGAAGGCATTGATTACAACGAGGTTTATGCACCAGTTGCTCGTCTGGAGGCTATTCGGATCTTTCTAGCTTATGCTTCTTTTAAAGGATTCAAAGTCTATCAGATGGACGTCAAAAGCGCATTCTTACATGGTATTGTTGAAGAAGAGGTGCATGTCGAACAACCTCCAGGTTTCGAAGATCCTATCCACCCCGATCGGGTTTGGTTGCTCAACAAAGCTCTCTACGGGTTACATCAAGCACCGAGGGCTTGGTATGCAACTTTATCTACTTATCTGCTGGAGAACGGTTTTCGCCGGGGTCTTATCGACTGTACTCTTTTCATCAAGGAACAGGATGGAGATCTTTTGTTGGTACAGGTATACGTTGATGATATCATTTTTGGTTCTACTAACGATACTTTGTGCAGGCAATTTGAACGTGTTATGCAGGAGAAGTTCGAAATGAGCGCAATGGGAGAGATTAATTTCTTTTTGGGCCTCCAAGTTCAACAAACTGAGTCTGGGATATTCATCCATCAGACTAAATATGTTGGTAACATTTTGAGCCTATTCCAGATGTCTGATGCAACGCCCATTGGTACCCCACTTCCGACTAATCACGGGATTACTCCGGACTTGAAGGGTGAAAGTGTCAACTCTTCTTATTATCGCGCTATGATAGGATCTCTCATGTATCTCACAGCATCGAGGCCTGACATCATGTATCCAACGTGCCTGCTTGCAAGATATCAAGCCAACCCAAAAGCATCTCATCTTGGAGCTGTTAAAAGGATTTTTCGCTATCTGAAGGGTTACCCGGACACCGGTCTGTGGTACCCTAAGGATGATAGTTTTGACTTGGTTGCTTTTAGTGATTCAGATTTCGGCGGATGCAAAATAGATGGGAAATCCACAACGGCTGGATGTCAATTCTTAGGAAGTCGCTTAGTCACGTGGCAGTGCAAGAAGCAAACTTGTGTTGCTACATCAACTTGTGAAGCTGAATACATTGCTGCCTCAAGTTTTTGCTCTCAGGTTCTATGGATCCAGCAAGAAATGCACGACTACGGTTTTGAATTCCTATCTACCTCTATATTTGTTGATAATAATGCTGCTTTATCTATCACTAGAAATCCTGTTCAACACTCCAAGACCAAGCACATCGAAATTAAGTATCATTTCATACGTGATTGTTTTGACAAAAGATTAATCGATGTTGTTAAAATCCACACTGATGAACAGCGTGCTGACCTTTTTACAAAAGCTTTTGACAAATCTCGTTTTGACTATCTTTTATTGGTCAATGGTATTAAGGTGAAACAAGAGTAAACTTCTGTCGGCTGATCGTTTTTGTAAATATTTAGGGGGAGAAATTTCAGAAAATACAAAAACATGTGAAAACTCAAAAATCCAAAAATATGTCGTTTACTTTCTGTCTTTAAATTTGAAAAATCAAAAATTAAAAAACAATAGAAAACCAAAAATGAGTTTCTTGGAGAAAAGAAGGGAAAGTGATGATATACACTGGTGTGGTCTGTCAATATGGTCAAAAGAAAAAGAAAAATTGAAAAATGATAAGTAACTTTACTAACGATGCATCGGTAGGCTCACAATCAGACTAAAATGTGCAGGATGATACAAACCTAACAGACTTCAAGTCAGGTGGGAACCATTCATTGGTATATGGTCTTGGTACCGAAATTTCGTTTGAGAGATTGCCGAGGTTCTGAGATATTCGGTCTTTATGCTGTCTTATCATATGGGTATCATGGTTGTATCAAACCGTAAAAATAACGGAGACGAAGTCTAGATCTTCCATGATACTATACATACGTTTACATATTGCATTCGACCTCAATAAGTGATCAACAATCACATGTCCAAACAAATAAGTGATAATATATCACAATTTTCCGGGAGTCAAGTTCGTCTCTCTGCTGTACGAAAGTACTGACCTGTTCACGGACTTGCTCCTGTGCCCTCATGGATCGAAAATCAAGTTCCTCATCAATAAGTGATTTTATCACATAGGGCTTGTTTTCAATCTAAATAAGTGAGTTTCTCACATTCTTTTATACGGTCAAACGGATGATAAGCAGTATACTCACCGGTAAGATGAACTCTCGTGCATACCTTGATACGGGAATGTGTCGTGAGTGGATGTACACCGACAAGTAAGTATAACTCTTACCGTAAATCATATCTCCTAATTATGATTACATCTGATAAGTTGAGCTTAGGTGGACAACAATACCGATAATTGTGGTAGAATACTTATCTAAAGCATTAGAAATCAAAACCCGTTTTTACAAAGACCGTAAGCTGTGTAAGTTCTAAAACTTGATTTGATTAGCCGATGGTTGGTATCTCGAAGTTTTCTGCCGGAAGCCTGAAACCTACTTCATAACATGTCCTTGCATTTGAAAACTCAATCAAAATGGAAATATGTTCAATTAAACAAAATATGTTCAGTGTGCAAAATTTTCATGCCTTGGTGTCTTTGAAAAATGATGTCGACGAAACGCACTGTATGGTCGATGAAACAAATTGTATCGACGAAACAAGGCTGGTCAAAGTCAAAAGTTTCAACTTGGTCAACCTTGGTCAAACTTGTTTTGGTAATCGACGAAACACCTCGTTTCGTCGAGGTTACGATGAAACGCCCATGGCCCAGTTCGTTTCGTCATGGGCAAAATTTTAAGGCCCAAGTCCAGCCCAACAGATTCGTTTCGACGAGCCCACATTCCGTTTCGTCGAGATGTGCGTTTCGCCGAGGTAAGGCGGTGTATAAAAGGGGTCCAGGTCAATCAGTTATGTCACTTTTTCAAACCCACTTCACTGTGTATCTTCTCCCACACTCCATATCCAAACCCTCTTTTCACCGACTACAAACCCTCAAAACCTTTCACCTTCTTTACCATTTTTATCAAACATTTAAGGTATACAAAATGATTATCTTCATGATTTGAGTCTTTGGAAACCCTGTATGTTTGTCCGATTGTTCGACAAACCCTCAGACACCCCGTTTTGTTTGATTTATGTGTATAAATCCTTGTTCATTGTTTGTGTACATGATAAAACTGATAAATCTAGGACTTGTATGTTGATTTGAACTTTGATTTGGTTTGGGTTTATGTAACAAAAACAGGGGATGTGGGTTTGTTTGTTGTTTGAATTGTTTTGGTGGGTTCGGTTAAAACTTGTGTCGATTTTGAATCTAAGATTGTTTATAGTTTGTCTTGGGTAACATAAGTGTCAAATTGATGGCTTGTGTGTCATCGGTTAAACATCATACGGCGAAACTTCTTTGATTAGAAAACCCCCAAAAACGACGAAACGACAAAACCCTAACTGTTCAAAAACCCTCTTCACGACGAAACGCCCTTTGAGATGGATCCGTTTCGTCGAGATACTGTCGACGAAACGAACTGGTCAACGGTCAACTCTGTTTCATCGCACATTATTGAGTTTCGTCGAAGACTCTCTGTTTCGTCGTCCATGCCTTAGCAAATTTTCAGTTTTGGTGCTTTTTCACAGAATGTTTGTAACTATGTGTTTAATGTTCATTTGATGTTCAAACATGTTTGTATATAAGTTTAATACACTTATTGTGACATTGTGACTTATTGTGGACATTTTCATATACAGATGGCACCGAAAGAAGGAAAACGTAAGAAACCGACTAAGAAGGAAAACAAGTCGGAAGAGGAGACTATGTCTGAAAAGCATCATAACCAAATCGCTTTTCTGGATCTGGAAGTAAAGCTCGCTGAACTGAAAGATATCACGAAATGGATCAGGGAGTCGCGGATCAATTATGCTGTTACTTTCTCGACGCATGTTTACAAATCTCTTGTCAAAGCTTTCTAGGATTCCGCAAGTGTTGTGCAAGTGGATGGAAAGGAAGTTATTAAGGGTCGTGTGAATGATTTGGATGTTATTGTATCTCCGGATATCTTGAACGAGGTTTTACAACTACAAGACCATCCGGATGCTCCATATTCTATACCTATCATATGTACGAGAGGCTGCTTGTTACGAATGAAGTGTACAGGAGACATATTCAGCAAGCAAATCAACAAGGGTGATCTGCCGTTACGCTACAAGTTCCTATTACACATTCTCATTCAGTGTCTTAGCAATAGACGTGCTGGATACGATATGGCTGGAAATGATCTAGTTGGTTTCATGGTGGCGTTGGTGCTAAACAAACTGTTTAGCATCTCAAAGTACATCTTCGCCAATATGAAGGAAAATATGACGAGGACTGAAAGTAGAATAACCGGGAACAAGTTCTGGATGTATCTGCGGTTTCTTCAAATGATCATGAATGTTCAACATCCTGGTCTTCCTAAAGCCGACAACGACATTATGAAGATAGAAGCAATGAACTTCAATTCATCAAGGATAATTAAGAACCTTGCAGCCAAAAGATACAAAGAAAGCGATCCTCCAAGGAAGTTGATCGGTGCGCTAGGAAATCCTGATTATATTGCTCCAGCTGATGATAAATGGCGTCATGATAACAACCAATCTGATAACGAAGAGCCGGAGTTGAAAAGAAAAATGGTTGAAAAGTTTGGTCCAGATCCAGTTGATTCTGATATGTCGGAGTGTTAGGCCCCAAAGTGTGAGACTGACGCATCAAATTAATACAACGGGCTATGGTTACGAACTGGGCTTTATTGGGTTAGTTTATATTAGGTTGTGGACTTTTATAGGTCACTTGGGCCAAGCTTTAGGCCATGTGGGCCAAGCAGGCCCAAGGGGAGCCCATGTAGAGAATTTGGCTTGAGTTAGTATATAAACAAGTTTCTAACTTGTTTTTAGGTTTGAACCTTTGGAACCTCATTGTTACAGAATTCCTAGAGAGAGCTAGAGGAAGGCGATTGTTTGTGAGCACTTGTACTAGACGGTTTTGCTAGTTGATAGTAATAGAATCATGTGCAAGTATTTAAAGGTGATTCGTTGTGTTCTTCGTATCATTTGTATTTTTCGTGTTTATTCTTGAATCACATCAAGTTTGGATTCCGCACAAACTTGGTGTTGTTTGATATCATTGAAAGATCTGGTTATACGGGACTTACAAGTGGTATCAGAGCCATTAGAACCTGTTTCTAGGCTCGGTGTGATATCAAAGATTCAAGATTTTTGTTATTTTTGGTTCGGTGTTCTTCGCGTTCTTCGTAGTGTTCATCGAAATTTTATCAAAAATCACTATATTTTGGTCTTTTGATTTTGAAAAGGGCTGTTAAAAGGATTAAACGTAATTTTTTAAAAATTTTGGAAATATCTTGATTTTAAAAATTTTCACAAATTTTCGGTGATTTGTTGATTTGACAGAATCTTTTGAAATTTTTTTTACTTTCAAATTCAAAATTCCATCTTTTAACGCTTTCGAGTCCATCACCTCGCCGTACATTAGATCCGTCAGCCACGTTCTCGAGTTAAGGAGGTCTCGAGTCACGGTCTCGACTCATCATCAAAGTTTCATTCATCTTTCACAAGGTCTCGACTCTCGTCATCATCATCACAGTCTCGAGTCATCATCTTCCTGGTCTCGAGTCATCATCTTCAAACATCATCACGGTCTCGAGTTATCACCATTATTCAAGATCTCGACTCACAGGTCTCGACTCCATATTCTTCGGATTATACAAAAGCTCTGAGGTCTTGACTCATCACGGTCTCGACTCACTTCCACGGTCTCTGTCACACCCTGTCTTTTGCGGAAGCGTATGATGTGTGACTAGCTTGTTATCATTGCATTCAATCGTAATAAACAACTACATGATCAAAACGATGTTCATCCATTCATGAAAATTTGAGTATTACAAACACTTGTATTTTAAGTTTTCAAAACACGACCTTTGACAAGGTTTCGATTTAACAAAAGTGGATGACATCTAGACTTGTAGTCTACTTCTAGTTATGACACTTGCGCCCAAGATCCATCCTGTCACCTGAAATACATGTAATTTTGGAAAACATCAACATAAAGTTGAGCGAGTTCATGCGTCTTGTATATCTTGTATGAAAACATAGTTTGTAACCTTTACAAATCAAGTATTTATTGTATACATCACGTTTTCTTGTGTACACCACGTACTAAATGAGTGTATGAGCAAGGACATTAAAGCATGTGAGGACATAGGGAGCTTTAGTATTTTCTCCTTTCACTGTGTCGATTTTCCCTCGACTGTGTCGATTAACCTCGACTGCGTCAATTTCCCTTGACTGTGTCGATTTCCCTCGACTGTGTCGATTTCCCTCGACTGGGACACCGAAGCACTCAAGAGGTCACATAAGGACCATGAGTGGGGCTCGGCCGTACCCGTTAGATCTAACCCTCGTCCCTATTTAATGAATGTTTTTAATGGCTTGGTCTAGTATTCACCAAGACTTTATGGCATCTTTTGTATTAGTCTATGCTCACATGATCTAGTATTTTCTAGGCATTTATTAATGCTCATCATATTGCACTCACCACGAGTACTTCTCGTATTCTCAAATCATATTGCACTCACCATGAGCACTTCTCGTATTCTCAAATCATATTGCACTCGGTTCTCGTTCTCACCAAGAGTGCTTCTTGTATTTTTACCCTTTGTAAAAATTATAATATTTGTAACATGTATTTCACCCCCGAGAGTTATAAAAACTGAAAACAGTTAAAGAAAAGGGGGAGCATGAACTCACAACTTTGCGTTCCTGTGCGTCGTAAACTTCACCGGATTTGCTTATTTAACGTCGTAACCTATACGCGTTTTCTTAACGTTAGTCACTAGACTTGCATTGCACAAGTACAGTCACTCTCTTTTGTATATATTCTTGTGTTAAAAATATTCTATATTTTTAACTAAGTGTTTTACTTATATTATTTTCTCAAAAATTAATATAAGTATTTCATGTTTTGCACTTTGCACCCGAATTATGTATCTTGTATGTGTATTTTTATGTTTATACTCCTCATGAGTATTTAGTGTATTTTTAAGTCTTAATACACTAGCACGTATAACACATACTTTATACACTTAGCACAAAAGTTGGTGATGAAATAATATATATTTTTCTCTCAAAAATATACATACTTATATCCGTTTTTATTCTTGAAGAAATCCTCATTTCTTATCACCAAAAATTAGGGAAACCTTGGTAATATTTTTAGATACATTTTTAGGGAATAAGTTTCTTAAAACTTATATTTTTTCTAAGTGTCGAAATTTATAGAAATTTCGACAGAGTTTTCCCCTAAAAATGGAGGTTTCCCATGTTTTCAAAACATGTGTTTATTTTCTTTTAAATCGTCAGCAATCATCAACAACAATTATCAACAAATAATCATCAACAATAATCACTAATTTCTCCATTTCATGAACTTGAATATTTACAGAAATGTGTAGTAACTTACTAGCACATTTAGTAACTCTTGTTATCTTTAAAAATACGTTTAGTTTCTTAAAAACTTTATTTTTAAAGAATATGAAGTTTCACAACTTCTAGTCAAGATTCACAAAAATATTTCTTTGTTGAACTTCCTTGTTACACAAGTGTTTACACACTTGTTTATTTACTAAACATATATTTAGTTCATGTAAGATCCGTCTTTAAAAGTATGTTTTCTCTTGACACGTGGTCCTTTGAAAATACCACATGCAGATGCGTAGATCTGCTAGTTTTAAACACAATTTCACAAGTAAAACTCTTTTACGCAAGTTCATGATTCGCGTGTGGTAGAGTTTCACCTTTTAACCCTTGTATTATTCAAAACAAGCTTATGTTAAGATCCATGATCTTACCAAACCGGGTTAAATGGTGATCCGAGCTACCACAATCATAGATCGGGTCTAGATAAACACATCTTTCAAGTACTACAACTTTTACACAAGTTGTAAGCTATTAACCACCATTTCTCACACTTTTAGTAGACTTTAATGCTTCAAAATGTATGTTAACGATATTTAACCGACACGAACCCTTTTAACCACTTTAGATAAGTTCAAAATCGAGTTTTAAGTGTTATACCTCTAGCTCAAGGCTAGGGAAGATTCTTGGTGGAAAATGGGTGGATAAAAGCTAACGGAAGTGGTCCTTCGCGCTCCGAGTGCACCAAGACTCCTAATACGCGACCTTTGATGTGTGTATGATGATGGAATGCAAGAACCAAACTCGAAAATATGATGGGTGGGTGTGGGGAGTTCGGCCGAGAGCTCCAAGGGTGAGGGAGAGAGTTTGTAAGTTGGTGTTTGATTAAGATAATGATCTCTCATGTTTAGGTGTTATTTTATAGGCAATTTTAGTGATTATGGACCAATGGATTTAGTGTCTTTAGGATATTAGACATAACACAATATAATAATCAACCTTGTACTCTTGTGTTCCCCATGGTTGGGGCCGATTCCAATGGGGGGGGGGGGGTATCTAGTTCGATTGTAACCAAGTGCTAGTTAGGTTATATAGGTTAGTTAAGTGTTTAACCTAGTTAGTTAAGTATAGCGTGTTATGACGGGTGTTAGGGTAATCAGGGACCCTAACTGGCTCAGAAAAATATAAATAGTGAAAATAATAATATTTTCGTGTTCCGGGTATTATCCGGTTGTTCGGTTAGACACTGGTTCGTTAAAGTGCTAAATCACACTTTTTAGTGTCTTTTAAGTACCCTTCTTGTACCCTTTCAATTCCCAACACTTAGGGAAATATTCTGGATGATAAAACGAAATTTCTGTATAACATTCATATGATTAAATGCTGAATTGAGCTAAATTATACAAAATTATGCACTTAAAGTGCGTTTCGGGTGCTTTTTAGTGCTTATTTTTGCTTTCGCAATGTCTATAAATTAAACCCTTACATGTACTCTTGGGTTTTAATGTACTTTTGTCGTCGGACATACACCTAGGCCTCAATTCTAATGTCTGACTGCTTTCTGCAGTTCTGTTGACACGATGTGTCTTACCGGTGAGTTTACTAATATTTTTGACGCAACGCTATCATAACGTAATTCTTGCAACATATATCATGCATGAATTCACTTGTATGGAATTCAGAAATTTATTTTTCTGGTAAACTAGATCATGCACAGTCATTTAAGCACAAATTACTGTTCATCTAGTGTACGGAATGTACGGAAAAGTGACGGTTGTCACAGTCTCCCCCCGTTAAAAGAATTTCGTCCCGAAATTCAAGCGATGCCATTGGTCGCAGGGGAGTTGTGAAACCAATATGGTCACTTAGATTCATGATTTGTCTTCATGTTCCCATGAAATCTCTGGGTCATGTCATGAATTCTATCATACTCAAGTAAGTCGATCATGACTTTTCTGTATCTTGTGGACTCTTGGTCCATAACCTCAACAGGTTTCTATAGTATCACGGACTCTTGGTCCAAAACCTCAACAGGTTTCTATAGTAATTCTTGTCATTTGTCATTGACGTGAATCTTATTTGTGGGAACAACGACTGTTCCTTAAGTCAGACTCCTCTACAGACTAGACACATGAATGTGTCGCGATCACTACTGATCTTTTTCTGGGAGTTTCATCTTGTGAGCAATGGTTCTGATCCCTACACCGGGGATTCAACCTCTTTCGTTTTTTTTCAACTCACACTACGCCTTCTCTAGGCGAGGCTATCATTTTAGTCATACTTCTTGTCTCTTATTCTTACGATTTCTGCCGCTCATCGGCGTAATCTTTCTGTATTCTGTGGGCTGTCCTGATATGGTCACATATCCGAACGATCTTGCTTCTAGTTTTCCCCGGGCCATCTCGGGCCAGTGGATTGTTTATTTCTGGTCTCCGTTCAACATGATGGAAATTTACTCATTATGTTCCGTCTAAAGCTTTACACGAAGCGGTTTAGACGGCGGTGTGATAGATACCGTTGTAGGAAAACTCCACTAAGGGCAAGTGAGTGTTTCGACTTTTCATCAAAGTTTATCACACAAGCACGTATTGTGTTCATACAGTCTGCATCGTTCAGCAGCTCAGTTCATATTCGAGTTCTTACGATCATCGGTGTGTTGCAACCCTTGTGATCAATAAAGATCGTGCAACGTTTTCTTTCAGGTAATGACGTCCAGTTGCAGCGCGCAATCACTGTATCTATCTCAAGATCTCTTCTCGTGATTCCTTAATCAATGTGCCGCGTGTGCAATGTCGTGGTCTCGTTGCATCGACGTACAATCGAGACTTGTCGAGAGACGTCACATAATTGCAACTCTAGCTCTTTAGCTCTTGGTTGCAGGGTTGGCGTGAATTTCGTTCTTATCCACCATGTATCATAAAGTTCTCCCTTCGCGAACTCGAAATCCGCTTTTCGTCATCATTGCACATAACTGTGCTTTCTCTAAGAGTTGCAAGGTAAATTGCGGCTGCTGCTCACGGCCTTCCTTGGTCCTTGGCCATATAAGAATGTAGTCAATAAGTATATAACTTATCCAGGTATGGCTCACACGTTCGATTCATGAGGTCCATGAATATATTGTCGATGCATGTGTCAAGCCAAATGATACGACAAGGATCTTGTAATGCTCGAAGCAAGTCCTATAGGTCGTTTTAGGGATATTTCCACTTGTACTCACAGTGGAGGACCTCTTGTCCTCAAGTTGATCCCTGGGTAAAGGATTCTGATTCTCAATTTTCTGAAGTTTATGTAAAGTGGAGACTACCAACTTTCTCCTTGTCTCCTTAACTAAGGATGTTATGTCCTTAATTTCCTCTGTCTAGCAGCTCTTGCAGTTATATCAGAGGTTCATGTTTCGCTGGTGAAGCTAGTCGGTATGGCGTCATTTGTCACTGGTGCTGCTCCTGGCACGCGATTTATCCTGAACTCCTCTCGTCGCTACAGAGAGGCGTTCCTAGCAAGTCTTCTGAAAAGGCTACTGGGACTTCTTCCATCACGGGGATGTTTTTAGGCTCCGTAGCCTACTCGGAGGCGCTTCTATGTCTCTTCGACCAGTGAGGGATGTCGTAGATCTGCCACCTTGTGGGGTCTAGCATCCTTGCACCCATCGCAGGGAATTTGGGTTCCATCATTCGCAAGAGGGATGCGTCTGATTTTCTCATATTGAACGACTCCAGCTCTATACTTGGATTCCTGATCCATGCTGACTGTCATCTCATGACTTCACAAGTCAATGGTAACAGAAGGTTCCGGCCTTCTGAGTCCCTAAATGCAATCCTTAATTGCTTCGACTGTTTAAACTAGCCTTCTTTATGCCCATTTCTAAGGAATACGGGACGTCTATTTTGCTAGGCCAAGCGGTTTCTTAGGTTCTAAGCATGCAGGGTTGAAGTTGATGCCAGTATTAAAAATAGATGCATAAGGTTGGTTATTAGGGAACGTACCCGTAACCGCATCTGGATCCTGGCGTGCTTCACGAGTTTCGATCGTGAAAACCCGTCCTTGCTTGTTTCTTCCTAGGGCAATCTTTCCTAAAGTGCCCTGCTTCACCACATTTGTAGCAACCTGGTATTCTCTTATTTCTTCTATCTGGGTCCTTCGCCCAACAGGCATCCTTGTTGTGCCCTTCTTTTCCACATTTTCCGCACTTAGGCTTCATACATCGACCTTCATGGTGAAAATTGCATTCTCCGCACTTCGGCTTACTTCCCGAGTAGATCTTACCACCGGCCTTATAAGTGGCTCCATCAGTTTTCCTGTCATGCGGCGGTTTTACCTTCTCTCTTTTGCCTATTCTAGAGCTTCCATAGTTGACTTGGGTGCTCATGTTTAGGTTTGAGGACTTCCTCTTCTTGTTGCTTGACGACTCCACATGAGTCTCTTTCTTGTTATCCTCAGATTCTGAAAATTTTCCCGCACGTAGAGCTTCTTCAGTAAGGGTGACACTCATATCGATAGCCTCTGCAATGGTTGAGGGCTTTGAGGTAGTAACCATGCTCCTGATCTGAGGTGCAAGTCCCCAAATGAATCGTTCAACCCTTTTGAATTCCGGTTTGACTAAGTAGGGGACGACCCTAGACAAGTCGTGAAATCGCTGGACGTATTCGGAAATCTTTGGTCCGTCCATTTTCAAGTTCCAGAACTCCACCTCAATCTTCTGGATTTCGGCTCTAGAACAGTATTTCTTTTCCATCATTTCCTTGAGCTCGTCCCAGCTTAGTGCATAAGCAGTATCCACACCAAGGGTTTGAACCTGAAGGTTCCACCAGGAGAGTGCGCCATCTACGAATAACCCTGAGATATAAGTAACACTCTGTCGGGGCGAACAGTTACTCATTCTTAGAATGGAGTCAGTCTTTTCTGCCCAACGAACAAATGCAACGGCACCTCCTGTGCCATCAAAATTTAATGGCTTGCAGTCCAGGAACTGTTTATAGGTGCAGCCAGTTGGAGGGTTATTTCCAGTAGTGCCATTGCTGTGCTCAGAGCGGAGGGCTTCATGTCGTGCAATTGCCTGCGAGATGCGTTCTTGCAGCTCGGCTTCTGTCCTTGGCAACGTACTGGTGTTTGTGTCTCGCCTGGGCGGCATTCTCTTCTGCCAAAATGGTATGAAGTAGGTTAGACAATATTTCAATTGTCTATGATATACATAGCACCATAAGCCACCCAATTTCACACGTATATATAAACAGTTATTGAGCCTTCACATAGGCTTGCCAACTTGGCTTACTGTTTGAGATGATCCCAAGGCTACATCGTCTTGGTCATTCAAGTTTCAGTTATTTCCTGCTACATTGGTTTTCTTAGGTCTTTAGCTTTACTGGTGCGTATAATTCCCCTTTGATGGGGTTGTTTGTGTAGAGGTGATAGGGAGTGTATCGTCACTGATTCTTCCTGAATGTCATTCCACCTCTCTTGCTTAAACATCGTCTTCACAAACGTCTCGTATGCAGGTAGAAGTGTCAGTCACGAAGTAGGCTAAGACAGGCTTCCTACTTTCTAACGTGCTAAAGCACTGATCTATGTGTTGTTCTACCAGATGAAGGTGAGGACACCTATAGATTAATTTTGTATGGTTTTCATTAGCTTGACCCGCAGAGTCCACCAGGATTTCTGTGCACTACAAGTCGTTATTACGTGGGCCCCCGTAATAATAAATTATCTTGCACAGTTACCCCAAATTTTCTCTCGTCCAAGCAGATAATCAATCAAGGAGGGGACACTACTGTCCTTATACCTCTGTCATGGAAAGGACCTTTGCGATGGTCCACGCGCTAACATTCGTTATCGTTACGCGCGTATAGGCACGATGATTAGATGGAATAGTAATGGAGATAATTCCTAGTAGTTGGAGGGGCACCTTCGAGATGAATACTTCATCTTCCTTTTCTGGTCAAGTATGTCGTCAATCTCGCTTCACATAAGCCGCAGGGATCTCGTCCCGTTGATTGAGAATTCGTTCAAGGTTGCCGCCTCTGCCTCGTCGTCATCACCGTAGTTAGGCATCTTCACGATCGAGAGGGAAGAGCAGCCATCTCCTACGGAAGCAAGCTCAGCATCTTGTTTGGTAATCACTCCCAGCCATGAGCTTTGCAAAGGACGCGAGGTCGGTAGCTTCATCGTGCGAGTCACGTACACGAATAGGAGTTGGAGTCGAAAGTATATTTATTCACGTCAATAATCATTCCGTACACTTATTTGTATGTATGTATGTATATCAATAACATATATGCTACTTAGCATAATCAAGCAATTTAATGCATTATATCACGTATAACTCTCGTTTTTGGGGGGTCATTTTGTTTTTGGCAAGTCTAACCCATGTAGACTATGCTTTGGTTGGCACCTTATTTTAAAGGTATTCCTCACTAATGTCCTTGCCTTGTCACTTTTTGAAAAGTGTCTGACTCGTGGATCTTGGCGCTTTCGTGAATGCAATGAAAACCTTTTTGTCAAATGTTTTCGTGAGAGAACTCTAGTGATTGTAGTCTAGACTCGAGAAAGAATCCTAGTTCACTACAATCGAAGCTCTGATACCAAACTGTCACACCCTGTCTTTTGCGGAAGCGTATGATGTGTGACTAGCTTGTTATCATTGCATTCAATCGTAATAAACAACTACATGATCAAAACGATGTTCATCCATTCATGAAAATTTGAGTATTACAAACACTTGTATTTTAAGTTTTCAAAACACGACCTTTGACAAGGTTTCGATTTAACAAAAGTGGATGACATCTAGACTTGTAGTCTACTTCTAGTTATGACACTTGCGCCCAAGATCCATCCTGTCACCTGAAATACATGTAATTTTGGAAAACATCAACATAAAGTTGAGCGAGTTCATGCGTCTTGTATATCTTGTATGAAAACATAGTTTGTAACCTTTACAAATCAAGTATTTATTGTATACATCACGTTTTCTTGTGTACACCACGTACTAAATGAGTGTATGAGCAAGGACATTAAGGCATGTGAGGACATAGGGAGCTTTAGTATTTTCTCCTTTCACTGTGTCGATTTTCCCTCGACTGTGTCGATTAACCTCGACTGCGTCAATTTCCCTTGACTGTGTCGATTTCCCTCGACTGTGTCGATTTCCCTCGACTGGGACACCGAAGCACTCAAGAGGTCACATAAGGACCATGAGTGGGGCTCGGCCGTACCCGTTAGATCTAACCCTCGTCCCTATTTAATGAATGTTTTTAATGGCTTGGTCTAGTATTCACCAAGACTTTATGGCATCTTTTGTATTAGTCTATGCTCACATGATCTAGTATTTTCTAGGCATTTATTAATGCTCATCATATTGCACTCACCACGAGTACTTCTCGTATTCTCAAATCATATTGCACTCACCATGAGCACTTCTCGTATTCTCAAATCATATTGCACTCGGTTCTCGTTCTCACCAAGAGTGCTTCTTGTATTTTTACCCTTTGTAAAAATTATAATATTTGTAACATGTATTTCACCCCCGAGAGTTATAAAAACTGAAAACAGTTAAAGAAAAGGGGGAGCATGAACTCACAACTTTGCGTTCCTGTGCGTCGTAAACTTCACCGGATTTGCTTATTTAACGTCGTAACCTATACGCGTTTTCTTAACGTTAGTCACTAGACTTGCATCGCACAAGTACAGTCACTCTCTTTTGTATATATTCTTGTGTTAAAAATATTCTATATTTTTAACTAAGTGTTTTACTTATATTATTTTCTCAAAAATTAATATAAGTATTTCATGTTTTGCACTTTGCACCCGAATTATGTATCTTGTATGTGTATTTTTATGTTTATACTCCTCATGAGTATTTAGTGTATTTTTAAGTCTTAATACACTAGCACGTATAACACATACTTTATACACTTAGCACAAAAGTTGGTGATGAAATAATATATATTTTTCTCTCAAAAATATACATACTTATATCCGTTTTTATTCTTGAAGAAATCCTCATTTCTTATCACCAAAAATTAGGGAAACCTTGGTAATATTTTTAGATACATTTTTAGGGAATAAGTTTCTTAAAACTTATATTTTTTCTAAGTGTCGAAATTTATAGAAATTTCGACAGAGTTTTCCCCTAAAAATGGAGGTTTCCCATGTTTTCAAAACATGTGTTTATTTTCTTTTAAATCGTCAGCAATCATCAACAACAATTATCAACAAATAATCATCAACAATAATCACTAATTTCTCCATTTCATGAACTTGAATATTTACAGAAATGTGTAGTAACTTACTAGCACATTTAGTAACTCTTGTTATCTTTAAAAATACGTTTAGTTTCTTAAAAACTTTATTTTTAAAGAATATGAAGTTTCACAACTTCTAGTCAAGATTCACAAAAATATTTCTTTGTTGAACTTCCTTGTTACACAAGTGTTTACACACTTGTTTATTTACTAAACATATATTTAGTTCATGTAAGATCCGTCTTTAAAAGTATGTTTTCTCTTGACACGTGGTCCTTTGAAAATACCACATGCAGATGCGTAGATCTGCTAGTTTTAAACACAATTTCACAAGTAAAACTCTTTTACGCAAGTTCATGATTCGCGTGTGGTAGAGTTTCACCTTTTAACCCTTGTATTATTCAAAACAAGCTTATGTTAAGATCCATGATCTTACCAAACCGGGTTAAATGGTGATCCGAGCTACCACAATCATAGATCGGGTCTAGATAAACACATCTTTCAAGTACTACAACTTTTACACAAGTTGTAAGCTATTAACCACCATTTCTCACACTTTTAGTAGACTTTAATGCTTCAAAATGTATGTTAACGATATTTAACCGACACGAACCCTTTTAACCACTTTAGATAAGTTCAAAATCGAGTTTTAAGTGTTATACCTCTAGCTCAAGGCTAGGGAAGATTCTTGGTGGAAAATGGGTGGATAAAAGCTAACGGAAGTGGTCCTTCGCGCTCCGAGTGCACCAAGACTCCTAATACGCGACCTTTGATGTGTGTATGATGATGGAATGCAAGAACCAAACTCGAAAATATGATGGGTGGGTGTGGGGAGTTCGGCCGAGAGCTCCAAGGGTGAGGGAGAGAGTTTGTAAGTTGGTGTTTGATTAAGATAATGATCTCTCATGTTTAGGTGTTATTTTATAGGCAATTTTAGTGATTATGGACCAATGGATTTAGTCTCTTTAGGATATTAGACATAACACAATATAATAATCAACCTTGTACTCTTGTGTTCCCCATGGTTGGGGCCGATTCCAATGGGGGGGGGGTATCTAGTTCGATTGTAACCAAGTGCTAGTTAGGTTATATAGGTTAGTTAAGTGTTTAACCTAGTTAGTTAAGTATAGCGTGTTATGACGGGTGTTAGGGTAATCAGGGACCCTAACTGGCTCAGAAAAATATAAATAGTGAAAATAATAATATTTTCGTGTTCCGGGTATTATCCGGTTGTTCGGTTAGACACTGGTTCGTTAAAGTGCTAAATCACACTTTTTAGTGTCTTTTAAGTACCCTTCTTGTACCCTTTCAATTCCCAACACTTAGAGAAATATTTTGGATGATATAACGAAATTTCTGTATAACATTCATATGATTAAATGCTGAATTGAGCTAAATTATACAAAATTATGCACTTAAAGTGCGTTTCGGGTGCTTTTTAGTGCTTATTTTTGCTTTCGCAATGTCTATAAATTAAACCCTTACATGTACTCTTGGGTTTTAATGTACTTTTGTCGTCGGACATACACCTAGGCCTCAATTCTAATGTCTGACTGCTTTCTGCAGTTCTGTTGACACGATGTGTCTTACCGGTGAGTTTACTAATATTTTTGACGCAACGCTATCATAACGTAATTCTTGCAACATATATCATGCATGAATTCACTTGTATGGAATTCAGAAATTTATTTTTCTGGTAAACTAGATCATGCACAGTCATTTAAGCACAAATTACTGTTCATCTAGTGTACGGAATGTACGGAAAAGTGACGGTTGTCACAGTCTCGAGTCTTCAACATCACTTAACATAGGTCTTGACTCATCAATTTTCACAGTCTCGAGTCGCAACCACGATTCCGAGTCGCAACCGAGATCTTGAGTCATCTCTTTTTGTTTTCGAGTCGAAATCATCAAAGGTCTTGAGTCATTGATCATCTGAGTCACAACAATTATCCACGGAACCTGCAACTCCGTCTCCGGTCATCGTTCATCATCATCTGTAAAGCCCGTATCCGGTCATCGTCTCCATTGTCACGATCATCGTCCTTCATCTACGGCCATCATCACCATCTCTGAACAACCATCGTATCTCCGATCATCGCCGGTTATAATCCTCATCATCATCACATTGGCGGCTGAAGTGATATTAGGGTTTTGGTTCGGCATTTGTGTAACGAAGAAGAAGAACAGTTATTTTGTTTGATTTTAGTAATAATAATAATAATAATAATAATTATAATTAGGTTTTCTTTTAATAATAAAAATTAAAAAAAACGGGGGTTGGTTTGTTTGTGATAACGGTTTTGACAGATTTTTTTGAGGTGCGGTTTAGAAAACGGGTTTAGTCAATCGCGTGCAAGGGGTTTGAGTTAGCGAGTACATGGGTTCTCGCTTTGGGCTTGTGTTGAGGAAATAGTTAAAAGCACACATTTTCAGGGGATCACACTTTCGGAGATCACAATTTTTTTTGGGGATCACATCTTAAAAAATGTCTTCTAAGAAAGAGGTGCTTGAGCAAGAACTCGAAGGATTCAGATACTTATATGGTGAATCTATAGAAGCACTTACAGGTCGGTTTGCTAAACTGCTATCTGAAATGGAGAAGGCAGAGATGGTGGTGTCTACTCGCATGAGCAACAGAAAGCTTCTGGATGCTATAAAAGGGATTCCAGATCAGGAGAACTGTAGTTGGCTTAGAAATGTTAATCAAATAATATTGACAACCGACTGCTACAAAATGAAGTCAGATGAGCTGATCTCACTAATCAAATCATATGACAATGCTGACAAGCAGTCTACTCAAGGCAACACATCTGCTGTTGTTTGCTCATCCACACAAAATTCAGCATTTATGTTTAACAAACCCCTGGCTCAAGGAATTACTAAAGAACGTGAAGAGATACTTTCTGTCTTTTGCACTCCTGAGTGTAGAGAAAGAAATGAGGCATATCGGTTACATAACGCTGAGCTAATTCAAGATTACAATGATATAAAGAATAAAAATTTTACTTTATCAAAGAATGAAAAGCTTTATAAAGATAAAATTGAAGCTCAGCGAAAAGACATCATCAAACTCAAAGATGATGTAAGTGTAAAAACAACTCAACTCTTATATGTTCAGGAAAAATTATGCACTGTGCCTAAAGAACTGGAGGATATCAAAGATAGATATCAAATAAATGAACTCAATATCAAGAAATTTGATTCTTCTAGCAAATTAGTCAAAAATCTATGTGATCAACAACTTGCATACAAGAGAAAGAAGGGGTGTGGGTTGGGTTTCAATCAAGTTTCTCCTCCATATAATGACAACTACACATATTTACCCATGACTGAGGAGGAATTGATGAATGAGGACAAGATGACTTACGGTCCTAAAATCGATAAGTCATCAATCAACAGCAAATCTGTTGATAATAAATGACCAACTCCTTCAATGAACTTTATTTCTAAAGGCACTTATGATACTAATGTTTCGTCTTCCCTTGCAGATGAAGTAACAGTTGAAAATGTAGTTGGGGATGAACAAGCATCAGAGTCTGATTCTTCTGAAAATTTAATAAATGAACCTAATCCAGACTCTATTTTGACGTTTGATATTTTTAAATCAGTTTTTCGCTCTGTGATTAATTTCAGGCCTGATGATTTGGGCGAAAACGTTGATGCTTGTGCAACAGAGACTGAATCGGGAAATGAAACGAATGAGTTAGCTGAACCATCTGATTCCAAATGTGAATCATCTGAAGCAGCTGATTCTGAGAAATTAGAATCAGTTAATTCTAGCGGATTCAGCTCAAAGGTGTCATGTGCAAAACCGTCTTGTGCTGAAAATCCGTCAAATGTTTCATCTGAAGTTTCTGCTAAAGTTTCTGGTATTTCTTCCGACAAACCAAAACTCTCCGATTCTGTCAAAGCTGATGACATGAAGGATGAAGAAAAGACAGACGTGAAAAAGGCTCCAAGTATGCAAGCTGAACAATCTGAACCTTCTGTTAGTAATGAAAAGGTTCAGATCAAGCAACAAGAGCCGAAGCGAGCAGGTAAAGGACGCATAAATAAGAAGCCTAAACATCACAGACGATCAGGCTCTCCACACTCCTCAACGGGCAACAATAGTCCTCAAAAGACCCGTGACGTGAAAAATGCTTTTGTTAAGCCAGTCAGTAATGGCAAATGTGAGAAATATGCATTTGACTGTGCTAACAAAGCTTTCAGAAAGACTAGTGAGATTTCTGAACAAGACTTGCAGTCTAAACAAAACAAGAAGAACCAAAAGAAATTTTCACCACAGAAGGCCCCAGCAAACGACAAGTACAGACATCCAAATTCATCCTCGTTTGCAAGAAATGTGCAAGGAAAACAAGCACAAAAAGGACCAGTTCATCCTTCAGGGCCTGCAAGAGCTACACAAGATTATCAGAATGGCTTCTACGTGAAGAGACAAACATGCTTCAATTGCAGCATTGCTGGTCACATTGCTCGGAACTGCACAAATCATCCCCATGAACCGTATTATGCTCAAAATCAGAGGGTTACATCTAAGGATAACTACCATTCTAAGCCAATGAAGGTATCTTCACCTAAAGCAATGAAGAATGTGAATCCCAAGGTTAAACCTTCTGATGGGGATTGAAATGCTGCTAAAAACAAACGCAAGGCTTTTCAGGAACAACAATCTGTTTCTAAAACTAACAAACCTGAAATAGTTAAAGTTGCTCAACCGAAGGCAACAAACACGTTTGTTAAACCGAAACAGATTTGGAAACCCAAATCCAAGGCAGTAACGTCTCCAATCCTTGAAACGAAAGGGGACTTGTGTTTAAAAGAAGTGTCTTATTTTGATGCTTCAGGTAAACCCAGGACCACGATGGCCTGGGTATCCATGTCTTACTAACCTCCTTACTTTTCAGGAACAACCAAGGAGGAGTTGTTGACAATCTCTGGAGTGTTGATAGCGGTTGTTCCAGAAATAAAACGGGTAACATTTCACTGTTGCAAAAATTTCAAATTTTTTTTACAGATGATATGTTTCCTTTGGAGGAGATAAGAGAAGTAAGATGAGATCAGCGAAAGGTACCGTTTAAATTCAGTACTTTGAATTGAATATTGATTAGTCTTCAATCTGATGACAGAACGGTTAAGCAAAAATATTTTTTTTCTCTTTCTTAGTTCATTATTTTGTATATAAAGTGTCATTTCTCTAGTAAATGGTAAATTTGCGCAAAAATACAAGATTTATGCACAAATTTAGGGGGGGAGAGGGACATATAGATAGATATAGAGTTTAGTGGGAGAAAACACAGAAAATACAAAAAGAGTTTGATGTAAATATGTACTGTTTTAGGGGGAGAAAATGAGAAAAATACAAAAACATTAGAAAAATAAAAAAAAGCCAAAAAGATAAATTGCATTATATGGGAAGTGAAATAAATGTTCGTGTTAAACGGCTTGACTAACACATGTAAGGTGCCATAGCTGAAAAGACTAGGATCTACTGTGATATGTCGATAGCCTTGACGCTCAAAATGATAAAAGATACTAAGTGATATAAACATAACGAACTATGTACCATGTGGGTAACATACCAATGGCGTGTGATTTTATGGTCTTAAATCTTGCGTTGATAGATAGCCAACATCTGAGGTTTTGGGTCTTTATATTGTTGAATCATCCGGGGATATCTTGGCTGTCCTTCTGTTCAGAACTAAAATTGTACATGACCCCAGGAAAGAAAGTCACTTGAAATTAGCTCATTTCTATTTGAATGTCTGTATGTTGTCCCGATACACACAATTTTGATCTGATTCTGAAATCTTCTCTGAAAAAGTCGTGTACCTCCTCTGCTGCATCCAGATATATGCTGACCTGGAGGTGCTAGGCAACGACAGCTTCTGCTGCATCCAGATACACGCTGACCTAGCTGTACGTTGTCGTGCTATAGATCTAATACACCTGAAAGAGGCCCTCAAGTGCCCAAAAGAAACCCAAGAAACCTATATCAAACTGAGAAAAACTCATTTGATCTGTATATTATACCATCTCTGCAAAAGATCTATTCTGTTCTCTTCTCAACCTATTCCCAGTTAAGATTTCAGAAATCTGGATTGGACTTGTGAAATATGTGGTAGGGAAGATACTTGCATGATAGAGTGTGCTGTTTATATTTCCAGGATTTGATTAGTATTTATTTGGGTGTTCATTGTTAAGAAATCAAAACATGATAAAACAGATTATATGCAGACCTCGACACAGTCAGGATATCTTAAAGGATGACATCAGTATACTCACCTGCTACGATGAATCGTTGTGCTTACCTTGATCGCGGGGGTATGCCTTGGAATGGGACACACGGGTATAATAGTATAATATTACCTTAAGCATATCACGAAGTTGAAAATTGAAAGTAGAGCGTTAAAGTTTAAATGGACAAACATATTGGCAATCGCATAGACCAGTTTGATTAGACTCGTACTGAAAAGTGTTCCTTAGTCTGCCTGAGAACGAATTTTGATCCCATTGCAATTGTAATTGTATATTATGGTAGTTGTTTATATTTTGAGTTTTTATTTGTTTTAGTTCTTAAAATTAAAAAAATAGAAAAATTCAAAAATACAAAAATAGTGTCTTGTTTTTCTATAAAACCAAAAATCCAAAAATAGAGTTTTTAATTGTTTTTCTTAAAATTAAAAATTATAACCGTTCTTGAAGATTTGACTGATCATAAAAAGTTGAAAGAGTTTGAATTGTGAAATCCGAGTACAAGTACTTGGATGTACCTAGTGTTCATATGGTACTCTCCCTGTTGCATAAGAAATGTCTTCTTAAAAGTTTGTGAGCATGTGCAGAACTTGGTTTCAATCAAGAACAGGGGTTGATGAAGATTGAGATACTGTTAGTTGCTGAAGAAGCCTGGAGCAGCTCAACAACAAGGTGTACCTGAGTCAGAAGAACCGGATACGAAACGCCGTCTGACAGTGAAAGTACATTTGAAGAAGTACCATGAACCTGCTTGAAAGACAAAGATTGAAGAAGAAAAGAGCTGTTGAGAATCCTCCTCTCACATTCTTTTTGACAAGATTTTCAAGCAAATGCTGATCAAGATCCTGATACGAAGCTAACCACAAAAGCCGAAGAAAGAGACCCAGTGCTGAGAGTTCAGAAGTCAAGAACTTTCACAACATCTGCAGCATAGCGACAACTATAGACTTCGTTGAAGACGTTGCTGAATTCATGTTATGAAGACAATCTGATGGCATCAGTCTAGGGGGAGATTGTTAGGCCCCAAAGTGTGAGACTGACGCATCAAATTAATACAACGGGCTATGGTTACGAACTGGGCTTTATCGGGTTAGTTTATATTAGGTTGTGGACTTTTATAGGTCACTTGGGCCAAGCTTTAGGCCATGTGGGCCAAGCGGGCCCAAGGGAGCCCATGTAGGGAATTGGGCTTGAGTTAGTATATAAACAAGTTTCTAACTTGTTTTTAGGTTTGAACCTTTAGAACCTCATTGTTACAGAATTCCTAGAGAGAGCTAGAGGAAGGCGATTGTTTGTGAGCACTTGTACTAGACGGTTTTGTTAGTTGATAGTAATAGAATCGTGTAACATTCCTATTTTTATATAAGAATTATAGGTTTGGTTAAATTTTTTAACCACTAGTAACTAATAACTAGTTTATTTTTAATATAAATATTCAACCCAAATAGTTTTAAACACTATTTTATATAGTTGGTTGAAATATTATATTAATTAATTGAACTGAATATGGGTGACCTTTCTAATAAAATAAAAGTCTATAAAAACTTATATTAGTAGACGGGTAGATTACGGGTAAGCTGACCGTTAAAAATATGAAGTACCTAGACGGGCTTAGAGACCGTTTAATAATTAAATTATACATGATATTTGAACCTACTTCATTTTTAATGAAACCTGGTTCAAAATGTAGACACAAATATTGTCATTCTAATGACGTATTTATTGTTTTATAAAACGTTATATTTTATAAGTTATAAGCACCAAATAAATAAAGCAGTTAAATTAATTATAATATATAAATTAATAATAATAGTAATCAATATTTAAAATATACGTATACAATAAAATAACAAAATAATATAAGTTTTATTTTAATATATCAATAAAAAATTATATAAAGTTTCATGTGTACGTGTAACTATACATTTATGAAATGATATACGTGTAACTATACATTTATGAAATGATGTACGTGTCATGTGATGATCAAATTGAATTTTATGTTAACTTAAGCTCAAAGTTTCCCAACATATATAAATAAGAAGAGTTCAATACCTTCATTTTTGTGCTATCTTTTGCCACTTTCTCTATATTTTTCTTAAGTAATAATAAATAAAGTCTTGTCCCGTTTTAAGTGTTTTAACTCCCGATCACCGCTACCCTTTCCGATTGATCTGAGCCTCATAACTTATGTCAGGGCTCTGCTCGACTAAGTTGTTGAATGAGGGGTACTATACTTAACACGAGTGCATTATATATATTTTTTAGCTCAGAAATTATACCCAATATTCTACCCGGAGACTTTCTAGTTGAACCCTAAAGTTACAAAGAGGGTCCATTCTCTTTTCTCACCATTTTATTCCCTTTTTCCTTGTAATATAATTTTATTCAAAAAGGTCCCAAATTGATCCGTTAGTAAAAACCCGGACCCCTGAAACCCCAATCCATATCAAAAATCAAGAAATCAAGATTTGTGGTATTCAGGCGGGCCGCGTAAAGATAAGTCGAGGCTTACGCGGGTCGCGCCAGCAAGGCAGATCTCCAGATAAGCTTGAGGGACACATGGCATCCACCTGGCAGACCTACTGGTGACTCAGCAACCCTACGCGTAGACTGGGCGGCTACGCGGGCCGCGTAAGGATCAGCCGAAGGTTCACGCGGGCCGCGTGACACCCAAATTCCAGCTATAAATAGAGCAGGCTACGAGCAATTCTCTGGTGTTGAAACAATTTCATAAAAACGAAGTTATACTGCCATAATTCGAATATTACTCTCAAATTAGCGAGGCGCTGCTACGATACAGGGTATTAACTCGATCGCTGCTACGATTCAATGTCCGATCGATGGAAACTATCCGACCGGATGTTTAAGCGCTATCCTTTGTCATTAGTCGTGATTCCGACAGGATGTTTGAGTACCACCCGAACTCGGGGAATACTCTGTCATTCGTTGTGAATCCGATGGATGTTTAAGTGATTGCACTTTGTCATTTGTTGTGAGGGTTTTAATCTCGTGAGTTATCGTAAATGTTGTATTAGTTATTTACCGAGTTCGTGTGCACTAGGTTACAAGACTAATCAATAGGCTAAGCTCTGCCTGCAATATCAAGACTAACCAGTAGGCTAAACTCTGCCCTTGTAAATCTGCATGCTTATAATGTGAGTCATTCTCTTTTTATCAAATTACTTTCAAATCATGTTTATTTTCAAAGGTTATAATTACAGTGATTAAGTTTATGTAATCACCAAGTTACAGCCGGTATGTGGGGTTTTGTATACATTACTTGATAACCGTCACTATTGGACAACAAGTTAGCCAATGAGTGATATGACCATAGTCACAGACACCATTGGACAATGAGGTTACCGATGGATGGTCGAGTGACAAATATCGTGGGTAGTTGGTTGATATCTGGAAACATTGTAATCTCTCTTAATACTGTAAATTATAACAAACGTGTCGTTTTAGTAAAATGAATGAACTCACCAGTATTTCCAGCTGACAAAACCTTTTTAAAACGCGTTTCAGGTAATTACAGTAGATTGGAGTAAGAGATGGATACAACACTGAAAGACTTCAAGAAGTGGCTTATTTTATTAATTAAATCAAATTAAGAAATATTGTTTTATGTAATTGGGTTTATCCCTTATTAAAGCTACCTTTGTAAAACATGGGTTTATCCCATCTATTTAATAAATAAATAAAATCCGGTGTTTTCTAAACTCTGATATTTTTCCTAACTCACGGTCTTGATGAAATTTCCGCTGCAATATTTTTCAAAATAATCACCGGTACCACTGGGCTGTTCGCGGCTCCCGATTCCGTCCAAGGTGGGTCGGGGGTCGTGACAAATCATGTGCAAGTGTTTAAAGGTGATTCATTGTGTTCTTCGTATCATTTGTATTTTTCGTGTTTATTCTTGAATCACATCAAGTTTGGATTCCGCACAAACTTGGTGTTGTTTGATATCATTGAAAGATCCGGTTATACGGGACTTACACGGAGAGTGATAGTGAAGGTGATGGTGATGATGGTAGCGATACAGGTCCCGTTGGTGCATCTAGTGCTGGTGCGACTGGTGGTACATCAGCTGGCGATGATGAAGAGGATTCTGATTCGGATGATCATCTAATCGAGCCTGGATACGAAATGTTTCTCAATGAACGTGGTGTTAAAAGATACAGGAGGATTAGATAGGAAGATGACCCTGAATACGTTCCAGAAGATACTGAAGAGGAACGTTTAAAGAAAAGGAAAGCTGAGAAAGCCGCTGCACATCAAAAGAAGAAATCAAGAAGATACTTGAGTACCTCTGCTCGGCAATCTGTTCCTCAAGAGCCTGTTCAAGAAACTCCTGTGGTATCTTCAGCTGAAACTACAACAGTAACCCCTTAGGCCGTTTCACAAAGATCAATCGCTGCTGCAATTAGAGCAACTACTTCTCAGCCTAGTTCTGATCGTCAAAGGATATTCTCTGAAATGTCTCAAGACAAGAAAAACAACTTCCTATTCTCTCAATTTGAAGCGGCTGCAGATCGTATTCAGAGGCAAACTGATTTCATTAGAATCACGAAGAACGAACAGCTCAGTCAATTAGTGTAAATAAATAAGTTGAAGTCCACTGTTGATCAACAGCAAACTATGATAGAACTCCAACAAGCTGAGATTGGTCAACTCAAAGCTGAGAATGTATTCTTGAAAACTGCAGACGAAGAGAGAGAGAGAAAAGTAGCTCTATACTTCAAAAGTTGGCCGAGGATCTGAAAGGAAGATGTGATTTCATGAAAGAGTGGTACGAATCTCGTAACACAACTATAGCTGAATGAGTCAAAAGGATCACTGCAGGCTATGAGTTCCTTCGAAAGCGCGTCGCTACTCTGTGGGATGATCGATGTAAGCAACATGATGTAATGGAGAAAAAGGATGATGATCCTGAAGATCAAGGGAATCCTGATCCTTCTACTACATCAGAGCAGCCGACAGCCGCTACATCTTTTGCAATTGTTGTTGTTCAGCCGCCAGCGATCGAATCTACTCAACGAACCTCCTCTGGAACAGTTCAACAGATTGAAGGTACATCTTCTGTTCCAAGCAGTGCTGATCTTGCATTGCAGGTTATTAATCCAATCACTGGGGAATTACTTGAAGAAAGTGAAATTATCGAGGATCTTTCACATGAGCAATTGCTTGCTCTAAACGCAATGAGAGAGATTGATGATGCAGAGATTGATCGAATTCCTAGTGAGCCCGAATCTACTGATGTTGAAAACATTGAAGAGATTGTTTTTGAGGGAAATGAGAAGAAGTCTGCGTATGTGCGTAAGGACGGGACTGAATTCGCTCCTTTCGATGAAGAATGGTTAAAAGAGAATGTGGAAGTCATAGATAAGCATTTAAAGAACCGTGATACGTCTGAAAATGCCACAGATGCGTTCTCCGCATGGCGACAACAGTTCTTATCGAGGGTTTCCAAGCCTGTGCCAGATGTTGCACAAGTTGATTACTTACAATTCGAGAAAGCGAAGCCGAGTGGACGAATCCTCTGTTGGATGTTCGTCAAGGAAATACATTGCGTCGCCATCAAACGGGAATTTGGAATTCAATACTTCCGATCGTTGCTGAGCATACTATCTTTGCCTTTTTACGATGTGGCAGCATTGACGAAGATTGAGCTCATAAATCGCTCAAACTTTGAAGGCGCAACTTTATTCGAACGGCTGATAAAGATAAACAAGAAGTCTGGCTGGAAAGACAAGTCGTACAAGCCTCAGTTCCCTATTTATCAGCAAATCAAGTTTACTCTTGATCCGGCAACCAACACTGGCAGATACAAGCTTGTTTATGAGCAGTGAAAGTGGTGGATAAGATACCCTTGATGTCGATGAAGCAAAATTTTCTTGGAGAAATGAGGTTATGGTGTTATGACTCCGACACGCACGAGGCAGTGATTGTTTTTTATGGCAATCGTGAAAAATTCAGAATGTTAGATCCGATGTGAATCGTTAACATGTCTGCGGCTGACATTGAAAAATTATATAGGCACGACATTTTCTACGAAGACAAGGACGCGCATCAAGCTTTGCGATTCCATGCGGGCAGTTCGTGGTCCGAACAACACTGAAGAAAGAAGATTCGAAGACGAATAACAGACAAGGGGGAGTTTGTTGGTGCACCTTTTTGTGTCTGTAACAAGTCTTATTTACCGTTGTATTTTGTACGGTCTTTAATGTTTATCGAGTCTGTATTTGCCGTCGACCAAGTCGGATATCCTCCTATCCGCTTGTGTCCGACTTATTTGTCTCTATTTGGTATGTAATGTATACGAACAATGCATGTTGCATGTAAGGGTATTATTGTCTTTATGTTTGTGTTTGTATGAGGTTTGCTGCAACTGTCTGTTTGCAGCAAACAGTTCAGCATTTGCAGCCTTCGACGAAACACCTTGTGTTTCGTCGAACACCTCACGACGAAACGCCCAATGTCCATTTCAGTTTGTTTCGTCGTGATCAGGGACGAAACTGACTTGTTTCGTCGACTGTTGGGATTCTTCAGGCCCAAGGACTGGCCCAATTTTGTTTCGTCGAGCCCACTCTTGGTTTCGTCGATGTCTGGCCCAGGATGCTATATAAACACTTCACTGGTTTCACTTTGAAATTAGATGTGAGCATACCCTGAAAGTTATTCTGTCAAACTGTGTGTGTATCAGTTGTTCTTGGTTCTCATCCCATTTAATCAATAGATTGCGTTTCATTGGTTATACCGTGTGTGTTATTTACTGTGTTTGATTTGGCATCGTTACGGGGATTCCGCACCCATGACATTGTTTGTTATAAACAAGGATTCGGTTTTCGTTATCGATCCTCAGATTTCGGGACCTACAAGCGCTAGAGAGTAAGGTTAGCCTGAACAGTTTGATAGCATAACTATAAGCAACGCGTAAAACGAAACAAGTGTCAGTGGGTCGGACAGCAGTTTGACCGGATGGTAGTCCGATCGGTTGACCTTTCGAGTGGATTATTTTTTTCCTTTGGGAAGAATGTGTTTGTGTATGATGGCTTGACTTTTGAAGTTTTCGTTGTAGCATTTGAAAACACAGAAGTGTCTCTATCTTTCAGGTCGGTCGGTCAAACGGACGTTCGATCAGACGACAACCCGATTGGTTGGACACTTTAGTGAGAACAAATCCACAGCAGTTTGTCACTCGATCGGATGGTAGTCCGATCGGATGGCAATACATTGGTATTGAACATGTTGAAAATTGTTAAGTGTTGAAGTTTAAATGTCTCATGATCGAGCGGTAATCCGATCGGATGGTAGTCCGATCGGACAACAATTCGTTCAACGTTTAGACTTCAAATGTTGGTAAACAGTTTAAGTGTGGGACCCAAGGTGCAAGTCGACCGGGTGACAACCCGATCGGATGACAGTCAGATCGGACGGTAGTCCGATCGGACAGCATTCCGTCCTGGTCGTTCCGTTTCTTCTTACCCTTGGTTGTTTTGGTTGTTTTGATTGTTTGTCGATTTATCGAGATGTTTTGATAACGTGTTAAGCAACATAAACCTCGTCAATACTTGGTACTCCTGATCGGACAGGAATCACCCCAAATCCGGTCAGTTAACTGTTCGAGACGGTGTTCCATGTTTAACCCGAAATCGGTATTCTCGTGGATAGAATTCAGATCTTGAACCAACACAACCACAAGAATGAGTAGGAAGTCGGTACAAGCTCCGATTCGATCGGTTTTGAATGCATTGAGTGTAAAAGAGTTGAAAGAAAGTTGGAAAACCATCTTTCAATCCTTTTCATCGTGAATATGCTTAGATCTATGACAGATGTTTGTTTGTTTATGTGGAAATCGGTTAGATCTAAGTTGTTCTCGGTGGATTGAGGCCAAAACATGAAGTTCTCAAGAACATCATGATGACATCATCCTAGAACACCTCAAATCTAGTGATTTCTCGGTTAAAAGTTAAGATTTAAAAGCTAGAAAGGTATAGAATCAAGTGTAGATCAAAGAAGTACAAGATTTAGGTTGAAATCTTACCGGAATCGCGAGAAATCGAAGGAAAGGTGGGATTGGAGCGTTGGTCGGACAGGAGAGTGCCAAAAGTGGTGAGTTTGATGGTGACAGGGGGTATTTATAGGGTTTCCCAAAGTGGAAAGGGTGGATCGATCGAGTGGCAGCCTGGTCGACTGGCTGATCGATCGAGCGGTGATTCACTTGTTAAATGTTGTGTTGTTATGATGTGCATAAAGTATAAACAGTTTGATGTTTTTATTGTCATTTGATGTCACTTTAAAGGTACCGAAGTTTCAGTTTTATGATCCGAAGACTCCGTTTTTCACTTCTCCAAGGTTCTTGCCACCATCCAAGATTGAAAAATGCAAGGTAAAGTCAAACTTGAAAGTCAAACCTTCTAAACAGATTTGACCTGTTAATATTTTGATCTAACGGGTTGCATGTTGACCTGCTTTACACTCTGGTTTACAGTCCGCCGAATCCAATGGGCCGGTCCGGTTTTCAAAGCATAGCAAAGCATTGACTTATCGAATTGTTGCACCGTTTTTGCAGATAAAGAATGCAATTATTTCACACGGTTTTTCTTGAGAGAATGCAGCATCGAACACTCGATAGTGGGGCGAACGCTCACGAATCGACTCAGGGGTCGAGCTCAAGGTGATAATGGGCTTTTCTATATCTAGATTTTGTATAACGATCTATCGTGATCCGATCTCTGAACAGAACAAAACATGTTCCTGACTAAAACCTATGACAGGACACACTAATGTTGGGGGCAGATTATTATCAGACAGAATCCGAGATTGTGTCTTTGCTGGCTAATGGAAAGGTCCCAATCGGGGTCGGAAGTAACACGAAAATCAGGTAAAAAATGCCAAGTTGGATAGCATGAAGCACCGTAAACCTTCTGTGGTCTTTAATGTCATTGTTTTTGTTGCAGAAACTACATTATAGATAAGAATGCAAAGATTGGAAGTGATGTGGTGATAATGAATAAAGATGTAAGCCAAGTTTCATCGTTGATTATATTTCGGTCAGACGTTCTCTATAAATAAAATGACCTTCATTGTCACCAAGCAATTAAAAGTACAAGCTTGAGTGTTATACGGTTTGGTTTTGACGGTTTAACGGTTTGTCAAGCGCTTTGGAACTTGGAACCAGTCGTATAAACCAAACCAACCATTTAACCTCTTCTATTAATAATTTTCTGTTTTTGGAATATGCAATTGTGCATATGTAACTATACTCATGAACCATTTTATCCTTTTAAATGTTTCAATACAAACTAATGATTCTGAAAAAAAAATTAGATGAAAGTACATGTTTCTGTAGTTTCTTTGTGTGTGTGTGTGTGAAATGTTGGTGAATTTTGCTCGTGTAGGGAAATCACCAACGACTTCTATTAAGGTGCATGAAACAGACGTCAATGTTATTTCTTGGAACAGGTTTGTAGCATGATCTATCTTTTATTTAATACTTTTGTGAACATGTTAATAGGGTTAATAATGTACTTTTTTGTGTTGTTGGTTTGAATTAGGCTTGCAAGCTGTATGTTGGCATCTGGTAGCGATGATGGGGCGTTTTCTATTTGTGATCTTAGAATGCTTAAGGTATGTCTTCAGAAAACGAAGCTTGATTTTTTCCTAATTCTTTAAGTTTTCTATGTCGGAATATGCCTCCGGAAGTTGTAATTGGAAAGAAAGTGAGGATGTTTGTGCCGAAAAGGCGGATTCGGCTCTGGATGCTTCTGTTTTTACTCCAGTTGCTCACTTAATGTTCATGAATCAAAAGTCAGGGTAAGTTCTTAGTGAATTCAAATTGTTGCATGATATCTTTCAAAGAAGAAAAGCAACTTACTGATCCTTTTGGCTGATAGTTTTATTCTTTATGATGTAGATATGACAAACTGTTGAGCCTATAATCCTAATTATCTTTCAAAGAAGAAAAGCAACTTGCTGATCCTTCTTTAGTGCGTAAAGTTTACACACAAATATTCTCATTTGTTAACGTTCAGCTATTTAACAAGTATTCCTCTATGCCAATATGCACATACAGGCGTACAACATCTTATTTATTTATTTATAAACTATACTTCATGATGCAGCTTACTTTTGAGGTGTGAATGTTGTTCGATTAGTAATGGTAAGTATGTGAAAGCTGGATTGGCTGAAATAGAACATTGGTGTTATAATGCAACTGATGAGGTATTTTCGAGTGATCTTACATTTTTTTCTTTATAATTTTCTAAACAGAAGAACTGCAGTATGCAGGTTCAGCTTGGGATGAACTGAAGCATATAAGACAGGCTATTGGATTTCTGGTAATGTATCTTTATTCATCACATTCATTAAAGACTTAAATATATAAAAGGTTCTTTTTAAAAGAATTTGTAATCCCATTCAGGTTATGCATCAAAAACCCAAGAAAACATTGGATGAAATAAGTCATGATCTCTGTCCAGTGAGTGATATCTTTTGTTAGTATACAAGACAATGTAATTTCTTCTATCGTCACATAATTCAGTGTTGTTCTACAGGTTCTTAGTCTGCAACAGTTGTATCGGATCAGTACGATGTATTGGGATGATAAGTATGGTACACAAAGTGTCTCTGCGAACGTAAGATTTTTTTCCCAATATAGTTTCACAGTCTATTGATGGATCATTTTCTTAAAAAGGTTACATTGGTTTCTTTGAAATAATAAGGTTATTATATGTGCCTTAAATGTCATCACAGTCAGGTTATATCCGACATGAAGGTGTTGATGGCCGAAGAAAAAATTGTCATGAGCAATTCCTTCCTGTTGGATGATGATTCCAGGTTAGTTGCGTTCTGCTATGTATTAGCCGTTAGTAATTATGCTCAATTTTTTACAAGATCTATATTAATGGGAGTTAAGTTGTATGATGTTTTTCAACTGTTTTTAGGAAGCAAGTGAAGGGATTTTCAAAGTACTTTTCAGCAAGTTTTCTATGGGGATTTTTTCAAACAGGTGTTTGAAACCACTGTTTTAACCTAAAAGTGGTTTCAAAACATTGTTTTAACCCAACAGTGGTTTCAAAACACTGTTTTAACCAAAAACAGTGGTTTCAAAACACTGTTTTAACCCAAAACAGTGGATTTGTATAATTTTTCTTTTGTTTAATAGGGTAGCATCTCAAAGGAACCCACTGTTTTAACCCAAAAGTGGTTTCAAAACACTGTTTTAACCCAAAACAGTGGATTGGTATAATTTTTCTTTTGTTTAATAGGGTAGCATCTCAAAGGAAACCACTGTTTTAACCCAAAAGTGGTTTCAAAACACTGTTTTAACCCAAAAGTGGTTTCAAAACACTGTTTTAACCCAACAGTGGTTTCAAACACTGTTTTAACCCAAAAGTGGTTTCAAAACACTGTTTTAACCCAAAAAAGTGGTTTCTAAACACTGTTTTAACCCAAAACAGTGGATTGGTATAATTTTTCTTTTGTTTAATAGGGTAGCATCTCAAAGGAAACGGGAACAACTCAAAATCTTATACAAAAAGGTCGTCATCTGCTGAAATACTTAATTTTATAAATAATGCTACAAAGCGGCAATATGAGATTGAGAAAATTAAAGATAAAGTTCTTCGAACGTATGCAGATATGGAAAACATCATGGACAGGACGAAAAGAGAGGCAGATAACTCTAAAAAGTTTGCAATTCAGGTTCGATATTATCGACTATATTTTGTTTTTTTTTTGTTAAAAACTTAAAAGTATTTTTCGTGCTCTTATTTTGATGTTTTATGCTTTTCATGGTGCAGAATTTTGCAAAGAGTTTACTAGATGTTGCAGATAATCTGGATAGAGCTTCTTCGATTGTAAAAGAGAGTTTTGCTAAGATCGATGCATCTAAGGACACTATTGGAGCCATTCCGCTTTTAAAAATGCTTCTTGAAGGCGTCGAGATGACCGAAAAACAGCTAGCAGAGGTAACATATTTTTTTATAAATTATAGTTGTGTACCCTCAAAACGAGTCTACCGAACACCTTTTGTAATTTTTATAAATGATCAGGTTTTTCTTAATTTAGAAGGTTTGTTGATTTTCAGGTTTTCAAGAAATTTGGAGTGGAGAAATATGATCCAACAAACGAGGAGTTCGATCCAAACAGGCATAATGCAGTGTTTCAAGTGCCAGATAATACCAAGGCTCCCGATACTGTTGCGGTTGTTCTCAAGGTAAAAAAAACCAAAATTTTTCCTATGCTTTTGGTTGTGACCTGATGCATACTCGTATTTGATAATGTTTTTCTTTTGGTTTTGCAGGCAGGATACACGCTCCATGATCGAAAAATACGACCTGCTGAAGTTGGTGTGATCATAAAGGCGGAATAAAGTAACAGATGTTGGATTGATAGTGTTGCCTCATCGTGATACTGTTCGAGGATTTTTTTATAACGTTTTGTCGTGTTAGGACCAGGATAAACTCCGAGGGAAAAAGTATTTTAAGTTTTTTTTATTTACGTCATTTTTGTATCAACTGTAATAAAACATGATTACGTCAAGTCTCCCGAAACATCAGTTCGTGGTATAGAGTATATATATCTTTTCCAACTTAGTATGTGATGCCGCTGGTTTGGTTTAAAGTTTTAATATGTCATACTTCTTTTTGTATGATCTAATTTATATATTAATCAGATATAGTTTTTAATATAAAAACTTTCTCAAGCCTGGAAAGCAATCCCGGATAATAAACTAGTAAGAACATGAATGAAAGACTACACGACTCCCTCCTTGATTGATGATGGCTGGTGTGAATTAAATCACGGTTAGCACGCAGAGGCGCAGCTTAAGAGGGGCCGGGAGGGGCGCCCGACCCCCCGAACTTTCCGCTCAGTAGTGTTATATATGTAGTTTTCGTATAGAAATTTTTGGGTATAACGTTTTCGACCCCCCGTTTCTATAGAAATTTTTGGGTATATATGTTTTCGACCCTCTGTCTTCATTGTCAAGCTTCGCCACTGTTAGCACGACCCTCCATTAACTAAAAATGTAACTTTACGCTTTGCCCATGTTATAAACCCTGTTTTGAATGCCAAAATTCTTTCGATACTTCCAAAGCTTTCCAACGGCCATCACAAAGACCATCTCATAACACTTTGTTTTAATCGAAACCTACCTGTCTTCTTCATCCCCACTTATACACTCACGCACACACCAACAACAACAAAATAACATCCTTCCTGTGATCGGATCGGTAAGTCACACTCAACTACTTCCTAATTGATCTGTTATGTTTCTACTTGAATTTCCAAATTACAATTGCAGCGATCTGAGTTTACGTTTCAGCTTCCACCTACTACAAACAACTAGTTGATTTAACTATGTTCATTTATAGGAGAAGAAGAAACTAATTGATCTCCATTACATTCTTCACCAGATTCATGCTAATTGTTGTTATGATTCATTCTTGTAGGTTTATTATTGAAATGGCAACCACTACTAATATGATGCACATTGCTATAGCAACACCCCCCTCCACCCGTGAACCTTCAAAACCATGCCTTGCCCTTTTCACTAGTAACATTACATGCGCAAAACTTAAAGGCTCATGTCACATCTCTTCTACACAATCATTATCTCAAAATGTCAAATCGACTCCTTTGAGATTTGGAAGAATGATCACAAAAGCCATGTCGGATTCAAATGACGTAAAACCCCTTCCAGGGCTGCCTATTGATCTAAGAGGTTCAATTTCTTTCATTGTGGATGATTTTCTTTTCGCTTGGATATTTAAGAAATGAGTTAAAATGGATGCAAGAAAACAGTCGAATTCTTGATTAATAGGTATGTTAGTGTTTACTAATTTAGGGAGTTATCTGCAGGAAAGAGGGCATTCATTGCTGGTGTAGCTGATGATAACGGATATGGTTGGGCAATAGCCAAATCGTTAGCTGCGGCTGGTGCTGAGATTCTTGTTGGCACATGGGTCCCCGTATGTTACTGATCCTAGCTGTAGATTAGAGGTGGCAAGATGGGTGGCCTGGTGGGTTGGGTAATGGGTCAAAACTCAAAATGGGTCATTGTTTCTAATATTGGTTGAAACAGGTCAGGTTGGGTTGACGACCCGCTGGCGTAGTTTTCTTCATCTTTAACTTTTAAAATAAATAAAAAGTAATATTACAAACACAATATTACTACTACGATAAAATAAAAATGTAAATATAGGAGGTTGTATGCGTTAAATATAGACTTTGGGCGACGTTCAATATGTGTAACCATTTAAACAATTCATTTAGTAGCGAAATTTTTGTATTGGATCCATTTCTAATAAAAAGCGACCCAAATCAGCCCATCCATAAGTAAATGGGTCGAAATTTCCCCCTCTACTAGAGATACTATTCCTTATTTAAATGCATTCATTGTTGATGACTATTAATCTTTTTTAGGCACTCAACATATTCGAGTCTAGTCTTCGAAGGGGCAAGTTTGACGAATCACGTGTGTAAGTGTTCATATCCACCATTCTTCTTCCAGTTAGTTTTAATATAACATGGTGATTGATGATTGATCAACCAACAAGTCTATATGTAATTTTAGGTTGCCAGATGGGTCTTTGATGGAAATTACCAAAGTGTACCCCTTAGATGCTGTTTATGATACCCTTGAAGATGTTCCCGAGGATGTAAGTTCACCCTCTCACAAACATGTTGCTGCAATTTATGAGTAAGAGTAAATTACAGAAAACGTCCTTTATGTTCATATCAGGTTGCAGAGGATGTCCTTTATCTTCAAAGATTACAGAAAACGTACAATGTTTTTAAACCGTTGCACGTTACGTCATCTGGCCCTAACTCAGTTAATTTTTCTCATTTAATCTGGTCACACAAGGGTAATTTAGTCTTTTTATCAATCTCTTAATGTATGTATATTACTTTTTAATTTGTTTTTGTTTTATTTATTAACATATTTTATTAAATAAATTGGTAAAAAGACTAAACTACCCTTGAGTGACCAGATTTAGCGAGAAAAATTAACTGAGTTAGGGCCAAAGGACATAATGTGCAAAGGTTAAAAAACATAAAGCACGTTTTCTGTATTTTTTGAAGGTAAAGGACATACTTTGCAACCTGGTATAAACAATAGACGTTTTCTGTAATCTACTCTATGAATAAAGAGAATGAAGTCTCATATATTGCATAACCATTATGCTGAATTATGCAGGTAAAAACAAACAAGCGTTATGCAGGGTCCTCGAAGTGGACTGTAAAGGTATCATTTCATTAATCATTGTTCCAGTTGTTCTCATTGCTATGCAAAGTCAAACATTCCTGCAAAAGTCAAAGTTTATGTTTTGCAGGAAGTAGCTGAATCTGTGAAAGAGGATTTTGGCAGCATTGACATTCTTGTGCACTCATTAGCCAATGGGCCTGAGGTATACTTTGGAGTTTAGAATATTCATTTTAGTTATTGACGGTAATTATAATTTATTAGCACATGTTGTGCTTATGGACTAATCTATGCATGTGGTTATTCTCCCGTAAAATAACGAGTTGCAAAATGAATGGGTCGACGCATGTTAAAAATGGTAATTTTGTACTGGTTGCGTTGACCCGGAACACATTTTGTCCAACTTATTAATCCTTGTATAAATAGTTAGTTTGTTGACTATGATTATAATAATCATAATAATCATAATAATAATCATAATCATAATCATAATCATAATAATAATAATAATAATAATAATAATCTATTTGTTGGATAAAATTATTTAGGAACTTTTATGGTTCAAAAATGGAAAAATTACAAGTTTTGTTCTTTATCTTTATACCACTTTTCAGGCGGTGTCCGTTTTAACAAATGTTGACAGGCGGTGTCCTTTACTAGGTATTTTGTTGCAAGTTTAGTCCTTTACACCCAACCCAGTTAAAAAACCCTGTTAATTGTTGGGTGTAAAGGACTAAACTTGCAACAAAATACCTAGGTAAAGGACTAAACTTGCAACAAAATACCTAGTAAAGGACACCGCCTGTCGACAATTAACAGGGTTTTTTAACTGGGTTGGGTGTAAAGGACTAAACTTACAACAAAATACCTAGTAAAGGACACCACCTGTCAACATTCGTTAGAAAGGACACCACCTGAAAAGTGGTATAAAGATAAAGGACAAAACTTGTAATTTTTCCTTCAAAAATAGACTTTGAACACCTTTCAATTTGTTTGACCAATTCCCTTTTTCACTAAATTTGTATTTGGCTCATCTGACCCGTTTAACCCATGTGGCATGTTCTCCTTTAAACTAAATTATTGAAGTTGCTCATGTGACCCGTTTGAGATAGTACACAACCCAAATCAACGTGTTTGGCCCGTTCAACCCATTTGACATGTTCCCCTTTTACCTAAATTTGCCTATCTGGCTCATTTGACGCTTTTAAAATAAAACACAACCTATATCGAACTGTTTGACCTCAATTTTGCAGGTTAGCAAACCTCTCTTAGAAACATCCAGGTATGGATATCTTGCTGCCATCTCTGCATCAAGCTATTCTTACGTATCTTTGCTCCAGCATTTTGCCCCGATAATGAACCGCGGTATGTTTATCTACATTCGCCTTTTGACTGGTCAAACTCAAATTTTTTAATCCTCAAAGTTGAGCTTAATTATCATATTACAGGCGGTGCTACTATTTCTCTGACCTACATTGCTTCTGAAAGGATCATACCCGGGTAATTTCTTCATTTTTCTTTTTTACTTTTTTTTGTTTCATTTGGAATTTACTTTTTTTTTTCTTATTTGCGCCTTTATTAAAACAGATATGGTGGAGGGACGAGTTCAGCGAAAGCTGCTTTGGAGAGTGACACACAAGTTAGTTACTTCTATCACGCTTTTTTTATTCACACTAATTTTCTTTTTTAACTTCCAATAATGATAAAAAAAAACACAGGTATTGGCATTTGAAGCAGGAAGAAAACATGGAATCAGAGTAAACACAATATCTGCAGGTACTGCAATACCTCTTCACATAAAAAAATCTTATTTATAAGACAAATAATTTATTTAATAAATACTTGTTGGTCATATTACCAGGACCACTTAGAAGTCGTGCTGCTAAGGCGATCGGTTTTATTGATATGATGATTGATTATTCATCAGAGAATGCACCGCTGCAGAAAGAACTATCAGCAGGTCAGTGTGAATCTTCTCTGGTAACTTTAATGTGCTTTGTCATATATAATATATATCCATATAGGAACTATAAAAACAACCATACTTTGTCATATATAATATATCCATATAGGAACTATAGTGTATATGTATTCAGAATATAGTATATTCACTGGTAAATCCATATCAAAGTGGTTCCTAGTTTTCATTTGAACCCATCATTATACATTTATACATATACATATATAATCAATGTCATTGGTAGCGTTTATATTTACTCACTATGCTGTGCTGAATATAATTTAAATTTAAACAGAGGAGGTGGGAAATGCGGCTGCTTT
>JARYGA010014226.1:0-45200 GCA_030545235.1 Helianthus tuberosus | reverse complement strand
ACTGACATAAAGGGAGAGCAGCTGTTTAGTGAATTGTTTGTTTTATGTATAGTCAGTGGTTAGGTTAGCAGTGTTTGTGTAAGGACAGTAGATACAGGTTGTTAGGCTGTTAGACGTCGCTTTCATGGTGACGTCAGCTGAGATACCTCAGTGGTTTGGTTTTCCTATAAATGTAACAGTACCCTGTACTGTTACATTTGATTGACTGAGTGGGTTCTTCTCCTCATGTCTAATCCTTTCGTCTTGTGTGCAACCAACCTTGGGGCATCAGGCTGAGAGGGAATTTAGTTTGTAAGCATATATGTAATCTTTTGCTTTGATTTGTAAATCCTTTGACTCTATGAGAAGCAATTGTTTATCAAACTATTTTCTCCTTTGATTGTGTTTACAAAGTTTGTTTTCATTTCCGCTGCACTTTACATGTTTTCATATTCACAAATTGTTCAAAACATACAAACAAACACAATCATGAGAGCCTCCGATCCTAACAAGGTGCAACGTCAAGCGGACACAAAAGGTGCAGAAGCTAGCTTAGGAGCAGGTTCTGGGGCGTCTAACAGTGTGGTGCCTCGAACAGGTGTTAGTGCAGCAGTCAAAGCGGCGTCATTGTCTGCGTCAGTAGTAGAAAGATGTAATCCGGTCGTCTGTAAGGCTGCAAATGTCACAGACTCAAAGGAGTCTGAAACCGAGTGTATACTAGAATCAGAGGATAGCTCGTTAACAGGGGTCTCAAAAGTGAAATTAGTAGCAACGTTCTCGTCTAACTTCCCATCATCATGAGTGTTATCAGAAGGACCATCAATAACATGTCAACGTCATCATCAATTATTCGTCGAGTATCCAACCTTCGGAAGGAATGTCCACAAGAGGCGCATTGTCGAGGATCGGAGCCATGGTGTGCTTACCAACTGGATGGCCAGTAATGAAGTGGTCATGGGCCGGGATGACCAATAATGAAGTGGTCATGGGCCGAAACATGAGTGACAGAGGGATCCTCATCAAGGAAGCCATCAACAGAGGTAATTCATCGCCAAGGTCTGGCAGCGCGGATGGTTGGAAGTTGTCCTCGTCCTTGGTCAGCATGTTAGGGTCACTCTCAGTGTCTGACGTAAATATCTCTAGCGCAGGTACAATCTCATCATCTGTGGCGGTGGCCGTAGGGTCGTTATCATCTGAAAATTCGTTCCCTGAGGAAGGTGACGTGTGTGCCGGTATATAGTAGTCATAGCATGCATATTTACAGAAATCTTTAACACTTTGCGTATTACAAATAAAAACAATTCATAATGTAATCATGTATCCACATATTCGTCCTAGTCTTCCCTGACTATCCCACCCAGTCTCTCAGACTAAACTCCCTAGTCTCTCAGACTAACTCCCTGGTCTCTAAGACCAACTTTCCCAGCCTCTAAGACTAATTCCCTGGTCTCTAAGACCAACCTCCCAGTCTCTAAGACTGAATCCCTGGTCTCTAAGACCAACCTCCCAGTCTCTAAGACTAAATCCTCCCTTAGCCTCTAAGACTGATCCTCCCTTAGCCTCTAAGACTGATCCTCCCTCAGCCTCTAAGACTGAATTAGAAACATAAATTTTGAAATGTGTACTTGTGCCTTTTTGGTTGTAAATATGTTTGTTTCCTGGATCTGGACGTTTTGTGTATGCAATGTAAAAATGTTTGAAAACGTTTTCGTGAGAGCCCTGATGATCATAGTCTATACTCGAGAAGGAATCCTAGTTCGCTATGATCGAGGCTCTGATACCAAGCTATCACACCCTGACTTTTGCGGAAGCGTGGTTATCTGGTGTGACTTCTTAATACCATAGCAACCAATTATAACAATGCTATATGATAAAAACATGAGAAGTTCATCCATTAATAAAGTTTAGAAAAAAATACCATATTATACTTGTCTTAAAACATCAATCCCAAAATAAGTTACAAACCTTGACTTATTTAAATGAGTTCATAAAACTTGGCAAAGACCTTAAACAAAACTAGATTTAGAGATATGTAACCCGTCCAGGTAGAGGTTACACCTTCTAAACCCTACAACCCTGAGTGACTTCTTTATTCAAACGCAGCTTGAAAATACGTGCATACCGTGCCAGATCAACTAGTTTCCTGAAATACATGTAGTTTGAAAAATCAACATAAAGTTGAGCGAGTTCATGTGTTTAGTATGTGCGTGCGAATAAACCTTTATAATCATTGTAAGTATGTATGTTTTGTAAACTCTGGTATGAAATCAAATAAGGAAACATATCAGTTAATGTGTAACCACATGGTCCAATCTGCGGGCGCATAGGAGGGGATAGGACAAGGTCACCACATGGTCCAACCTGAGGGCGCATGGGTGGTGTTACGACAAGGTCACCACATGGTCCAACCTGAGGGCGCATGGGTGGTGTTACGACGAGGTCACCACATGGTCCAACCTGAGGGCGCATGGGTGTGGTTAAGACAAGGTCACCACATGGTCCAACCTGAGGACGCATGGGTGGTGTTAAGATGAGGTCACCACATGGTCCAACCTAAGGGCGCATGGGTGTGGTTAAGACAAGGTCACCACATGGTCCAACCTGATGGCGCATGGGTGGGGTTTGTTATGCTCAAATAGGCCTATCACTTGTATCCCTCGATCATACTACGAGGACTAATGTTCTTAAGATTTCACCTACCCAATCACATAACCTAACAGTTCCTTCCTTAGCTGACCATACCATTCGTAATTGTCTGTAGCAGTATGTAACATGTATTTCACCCCCGAAGTATAAAACTGAAAACAGTTAAGAGAAGAGGGGGACATGAACTCACTGTTTTGCGTCTTCGTATCCAATGTAACTCAAATCTCCGCGGCAAATACGACTACCTACAATGGGCTAACGTCTATTAGATGAACGGGTCGTGCCTTGTCTTAGTATTGATTAATGCCTTTGAGTTACGTTTTAAAGTGTTTCCAATATGTTTGTGTAATAATATTTCTCGAGTATTGTTATTCGCAATATCTTCCCAAGGATGGGAGTATCTTATACTTGAGTATTCGTATACTTGTGTTTGTATAACTTGCCATGTATTGGCGTCGTATCCCGGTGTAGTATCCCAAATAATAATATGCCAATCTATTCTCAATATATTACTTTCAACAATATATTTTCGAGTCTCACTCAAATATACATAAACTTATGTTTGTTCAATCATGTATTGTCCTAGAAAATATATATTTTCTCAAAAATTATATATCTTCTAAATATACTAGGAAAAATATATTTTTAACTATATATTTACCCATTTTTATTTGCGAAAACCAACCTCCGATACTTTGTATTTTGTAACAAAATTTATTGCGAAGTTTATATTTGAAACACAAGTTATAAAATATACTTGTAATAATTGTTAGAAAAATATTTTCTATGTGTTGGGTTTTTAGGAAAATTTCGCCAGAGTTTCCTTTGTAAATGGAGGCGTCCACGCTTACTAGCGTATCATTTTCTTTAACATATAACACGTTAGATCGCTTTTAATTAACCAACCCGACATTTAGGCATGCAAAATACTACTTATATTGTTTCAGTTTTAATATACAAAGCTGGGCTGTTTTCGGGTATTTTAATAAAATAGTTATCTTATTCCAAAAATTCCCAAATTTTTACAGAGTGTGTTATACTTTCCAAAAATTATTGTGTAAAAATATCAAGGTCAAATCATCACCAATATTTTATAGAAAATCATTTTCCGGACTGCATTCAGATTCATCTTTTTCTGACCGCAGTCCACGGAATAATTTATTTAAAATTCCTCGTACGTCCGATTTACGAAATTCCAGTGGGAGAATTACAAATACATCGGTGGTCATCTATGGTACAAATTTTATGAGCTAATTCTTCACAGAACTCAAGTTATAACAAAAAATACAACACATATTTTCAGCAGAAAAATGCAGCTTTAGTTGCTGTTAGAAAATGACACTTCAAAAATAGTAAACGGAATCCAAAAATTATGATTCTAGTGCCATTAGAACCTTATTTCATAATAACACGTTATAGAGTCAAGAAAATAAAGTTTTTGTTAAGTTATGACCTGTTTACAACCAGTTAAAGTCGGCTGAAAGTGCAAACCAGCATGCTGTTTAAAGGTTAAATGTTACTAAAACGCACACATACGTTCGCCATCCTTTCTAATACGATTAAAATCGGATCATAAGTTTGTTACAGCAGATTATGGTTTGTTTATTTCAGATTTATCATGAATTCAACATCATTTAACCATACATCTTCTCTAGTTAGTTTAAACTTCAAGACTTTGATGATGTTCTTTAGAGTTCTTAATATTTTATCGTTCTTTCAACTATTAACCACTAAAAATAAGAACAAGATGAAGATTTAAAACACTTACTACTAGCACAAGGCTAGGGAAGTTTCAAAGCGTAAAAGTGGTGGATAAAAGAAAACGAGAGTGGTCCTTCAACTTCCGAAAGCTCCGAGCTTGCTTGTATGATCTCTTGCACCCTTGGGTATGTATAGAATGCTTGAAGGAGCACTTGAAGGTGATGATATGGTGGTGGTATGATCGCAGTCGTGAGGGGTGAAGAAGGAGAGAAGAAAGCTTGTGTTGATGTTGAGTTTGGAAGTGAAAGATTGGTTATCTTGTGTGCTTATTTATAAACCATTATTCTTCATTGTCCATCATGCATTATGCTTCCTACTATCCAACAATACCAATTATAATAATCAAAAGAATGTGGGGGTTGTCCCACCCCACATGTAACCGTAGAGAGGGGGGGTAGGGGGTTGGGTTGTAATTCTAAGGTAACCATTTAGTTAGGACTTCTAATGTTTAGTTAGCATATTATTATGTGTGTTATAATATAAAGTGTGTTAGGGTGTTCGGGGACCCTAGCTAGCTCAGAAAAATAAAAACAATGTGTTTGGCATTATTTTTATGTTCCGGGTAAAGTCTGGTTGTTTGGTTGGGTACCGTTCCGTTAAAATGCTTAATTGTTCCGTAAAGTGTCCTTTATAATGCTTTTTGTGTCACAATTAATTCCCAACACTTTAGAAGGTATACAGGACTATTTTACCAAGTTTTTGCATTTTACTAGCATTGTTAAATGCTGAATTTTGTATTTAGTGTAGAAATTCTGCATTTAGAGTGTGTTTTAGGCACTGTCCGGCACTATAACTATCACCTAGTGACGCAGTTTTATGGTCTCACTCCCCTACACACTACCCTAGTGTGATACTTTATTCCTGGCTTATACTGGCCTCAAAAATACTGTATGTTTAAGTGCTGGTATTGTCAGCATGTTTCCTGGGTTATCCGTACACTGTGCTAACTATGCTTTGTGCATCATGGTTGTCACTAATGTTTGTGTGTAATAAATTGAGTGACAATAGAGAATGTGATGCATATGTATGTATGTAACAGAAATCAGAAAGCAGTTTAATCACAGTTGTAATTAAGCACAGTCATTAAGCACAAATTAAATATTAATTAAGCGTACGGATACCTGTAATTGTGAGGGTTGTCACACAAGAATGTTCAACCTCTGGTTCAAGAGGTTGATTTCTTGAAAACTGTTTTCCAACCCCACCGTAAGATAATTTATACGGTCTATGAGGACTTCCTCTACCGATGTCATCTCATCAAGCGCCTCATGTAATGCCATTACGTAGCGTACGAGAGTTGCTTCAATTGAAGACCTTTTTTCCCTTCGACTGTTTCTGGAGTGCGCAGAAGAAGTTCCACTGTTTTGGCTTGACATTCTACGAAAATAAACGGAAAAGAGTTTATTTTAATGAAACAGTAACCTCGGACACGGCCCCGTGTTCACCTTTCTGCAGATTTTTAGAACAAGGAATCAGGGAGTTTTAAATTATTTTTCCAATTTTTAAAGCATTTTTGAGCAGAAATAACTTAAAACAGTGTTGCAAAACTTATTTTTAACAAGATTCCTTGAACAAAAACCTAACAAACATCACAATAAAGCTTGGAATCATGTTGATCTCAAGCTCTAATGGAGGTGTTGAGGTGAAAGAGATGGAGAAGAAGGTAATGGAGAAAAGAGAAAAGGACAAGATGGTTGTTGAGAACCTTATTTTAGAAAATACCTAGGATGGTATGAGTGAAGATTCCCCCAAATCTCTGTCCCTGGAATGGTCCAAATGTGCAGGATTCTTGGCTGCATTTATAGAAAACGACAGCATGCTGCACACGGCCCCGTGTCGGCTGGACACGGCCCCGTGTACAGACAAAGCCCTGACACATTTTGTCCGTATTCTGATGAAAAGTCAGAAGGGAATCTTTTGGTGGACACGGGGGCGTGTTGACCTGGACACGGCCCCATGTCGAGAGGTTGTTTATGAAGTTACGTCTATTTCTAAGGAACTTATTCGAATCGGGTGGTTCCTTACTGGATGGAACAACCCCAAAGTGCCTGAGATACCGTAATTGCTCTAGACTAAGACGAGAACGCAAGAGGTTGTCGGTGAGGGTGATTCCTATGCTAAATGTAGTTGGACAAGTCCAACCCTTTCCCGGGCTCTCGTTAAAGAAGGTGTATGCCGAATCACTCAGGTCTATATATGCACCGAACGAAGTCGATGGAGAGTCCTTCATGGCACAATCGACACAGGGACGACTATCGCTCAAGTCCTTGCTAGAGTTAGAGGTGATTTCGGGAACAACGAAGTTGTTTTTATTCGAATGCGATCCCAATAATTCTTCTTGGGTATCTTCTTGAGGTGGATTAATGGAATCCAATTCAAGTTCCTTTACCCAATTATGAATTAAATCCTCCAATTGAAATAGTTCGTCAAGAAGCATTTCTCCTAGAAGATCCGATTGGGTGCTTTCGAGAGAGAGATAGGGATTATTTTTACTTTCGCCCCTCTTAAGGCTACAGGAAAACAATGGGTCTATATAATGGGGCTTATAATTTAGAAAATAACATTCTAAATCTTTATGAGGGCCTCCTCATATTTGACACCACGTACCATAAGAGTGCAGAAAGTAAAAAATATCAGTATCACTCATGTTTGTGTCAGAAATTACCAACCGTCGTGTCACACCCCCAAAATCCACAAGCGGAGTATCACCGCATGGAAGCGTGACTGACCAGGATCAAGCCACCAATCATATTGAACATAGCATGTAAATAAGTATAAAACCCAACACAATATAATTGGTGTCCAAGCGAAACGAAGTTTAAGTTGTATGCGGAAGCATAATATTTTAAACCAAAGTATAAGTTCAAATATATCAAATGTTTAACATGGCATAAGACTATCCATGTCCCACAACGACCACGCCTCCTCGTGCAAGCTCCAGATGTGCCTAACGACCTGCAAGGCATGTAACAACGAGTCAACAACAAAGTTGAGCGAGTTCACAGTTGGTGTTCATTGTTAAGTTGTTTCAAAAACCATAAGATCATTTGTAAGTCATAAGTTAACCGTTTTACCCTGTTTCCCAAACATATCCATAATCAGTGGGGGCTTCCCCATGTGAACCACTAGACCCGTTTACCATATCGACCACTGACTAAAGTAAGTTGGTGCCCGAACGTCAATGTCTATCATTATTGACTAGTGCCCAGATCCATTAGTTCACGCCCGTCCTCTGCGGCACGGTGTGAGGCTTGTCAAACCTAAATAGCGCTATCTAACTAATGACCCGCTCGCCATTGGCCCGACAATTAAGTCGATATAAAAGGAGGGACTTCATGATGGAGATTTTGGTCTAGTATCCGTGTTGTCACCCTTCAATAAAGAGGGTGTGTACTAAATCCCCAAACCAGGAGATTACGTAGGTTCCAAATTAATTCCTTATCAAATGTTGTCACCCTTCAATAAAGAGGGTGTGTATGTGTTCCAAACTAGGAGATCACACAGTTTCAGTTTAAATCCTTTACCCATTCCCATCCCTTGGGAATCCCATGCCTTGTGGAAAGTGTGAACTCACCTTGGTTTGCTCGGTATGCTAAATTACATGCTCACAAATAATCAGTCAAGGCCTATAGTATGCACGTATACACAATCAGTTCATGTTCGTAACGACTCGCATGCAAATCTAATGTCACATAGTGTGCTTGGCAGTTAACATCATGTATCACGTAAACAGTTAATCAAATTCATACAATTCATGCTTCACATAAATCTCTTTCTCAGTTTATTCTAACATGGTTATCCATTAACATACTTAACATAGTTAACAGACTTAACAGAGCTAACATACTTAACAAAGTTAACAGACTTAACAGAATTAACATACTTAACAGAATTAATAAACCTAACAGAGTTAATAAACATAACAGAGTTAATAAACTTAACAGAGTTAATAAACTTAACAGAGTTACTGTGCCAGAACACTCGACGAAATCACATGTGGAGAAATCACCTAGTGGCGAAAACCCTTCAGGCGACGAAATCCCAAGGGTTTTCGTCGAACTCAAGGTTTGGCGAAAACACATAGTGTTTTCGTCCAGTTCCTGTATTTTCGTCTGGTTCCTGTTTTTTCGTCTGGGTCCTGTGTTTTCGTCTGGGTGGGGATTTCGTCAAGGAAAAGTATGATCATCATCATCAGTTACACAACCAGAAACCCTAAAGATTATCTAACTGTTACTCGACTTCATCATACAATCATTCAATCATCAGCAAGTTGTTGTGATCATCATGTATTCGTCATATCTTTTAACATAGAACCCTAATCTGCTAGACATCTATTATCATACCATCAACATAACAAGATCATCAACATCAAATCGAACATAGGCAATATACATAACACAACCGATCCTACATCAGTTTATAAGGATCCCTATCATACCCATCAATCCGAAAACAAACCCACATAACAGTTATCCAATGCATAACAACAATCTAAACACACATAGATGGCATACTAACCAGTTATGATACGAGACTAGCAAAGGTTTCGAGGGAGCTAGGGATTGCCGTCACACAGAGGAGACGAAGAGAGAGAGAGACCTTAGGGTTTTCTATTCGGCAGTTGTTTCACGAATGTAACCATTCACGTAAAATATGCACACTTAAATGAACTGGGCCCTTAATGAGCTTCGGCGAAGACATGGGCCGGTGAAATCCCTTGATTTCGTCGAGAGGGTTATGGCAAAAACCCTTGTTTTCGTCGAGTGGCTTGTGGCGAATCCCTTGATTTCGTCGAGCAGGCTAGGGGTGAAATCCCCTTTTGTTTTCGTCATGAACATAATTATATAATATACATCACATAATTCAAAAAGTCCATATTTAGCATTTTATCACTGAACACTTAAACAAAATTTAAAATCAACTAACCAGGTGCACATTAAAGAACACAACGAATCAAGAAAACGCAGTTGCGAGGAAAGACCTTGAAAACTCGGGTTGTCACATCATCCCCAACTTGAAAGAAATTTCGTCCCGAAATTTAGCACGTGGTTACTGAGGAAGCTAGTTGTGTTGCGTTGTTTCCTGGTTTTCTTAGGGTGTCACATCATCCCCCCGTTGGTTTGGAATTTTGTCCCGAAATTCTGTAGTAGCTTTAGCCTCAGTAGTGGTTGCACTGTTCTCGAACAACTGGGGATACTTGAGTTTCATTTGGTCTTCTCGTTCCCAGGTGAACTCTGGGCCACGACGGGAGTTCCAACGAACTCGAACAAGACGGATTCTGGTGCGCTTGAGAATCTTAACGTCTCGGTCTGTGATCTCTATAGGTTCCTCGACGAATCGCAACTGATCGTCGATTGTGAGCTCCTTCAAAGGAACTATGAGGGTCTCATCTGATAGACACTTCTTCAGATTTGACACATGGAAAACATTGTGAACTCCACTGAGTTCTTCAGGTAGATTCAACTTGTAATCGACTTTGCCAATTCGCTCAGTGATTTCAAAAGGTCCGACATAACGCGGATTGATTTTGCCTCATTTGCCAAAATGAACAACACCCTTCCAAGGTGAGACTTTGAGTAGCACTCGATCCCCAACCTGGAACTCGAGTGGTTTCTTGCGCTTATCAGCGTAGCTTTTCTGACGGTCACGAGCTGCAGCCATTCGTTGTCGTATCTGAGCAATCTTCTCAGTCGTGTCTACCACAAGTTCTAGGCCTGTGATTTGACTGTCCCCAACTTCTGCCCTGCAAAGAGGTGACCGGCATTTACGTCCATACAATGCCTCAAACGAAGCGGCCTGGATACTGGTGTGGTAGCTGTTATTATACGAAAATTCCACTAAAGGTAGATGCCGTTCCCAGCCGTTACCAAAATCAATTACACATGCCCTAAGCATGTCTTCAAGGGTTTGGATGGTGCGTTCAGACTGCCCATCCGTTTGCGGGTGATACGCTGTGCTCATGTCTAAACGTGAGCCAAAGGACTAGTGCATTGCTTGCCACAGTTCTGAAGTAAAACGTGCGTCACGATCAGATATAATAGAGGTTGGCACCTCGTGCCTCGAAACCACTTCCTTTAAGTACACGTCTGCTAAGGTAGAGAACTTATCTATTTCTTTGATAGCCAAGAAGGGTGCAGACTTAGTCAATCAATCCACTATCACCCAAATAGTGTCATTCCCGCGTTGAGATCTAGGCAGTCCAGTAACGAAATCCATGGAAATTTGTTCCCATTTCCATGTCGGGATCTCTGGTTGTTGGGGTAGGCCTGATGGTTTCTGATATTTAATTTTGACTCTCGCACAAGTCAAACATTTACTGATGTAGGTTGCTATGTTGGCTTTCATGCTAGGCCACCAGTATGTAGTCTTTAGGTCATGGTACATCTTATCCGAACCAGGATGTACTGAGTAACGAGACTTGTGTGCTTCATCCATCACAAGCTCGCGTAAGTTTCCGTAAAGTGGGGCCCATATGCGCCCTGTTACATAGTAAGCACCGTCTTCCTTTTGTTCTAACCGTTTCCTCGATCCTCGTAGGGATTCTGCCCTGATGTTCTCTACTTTCAATGCTTCAACCTGAGCATCTCGTATCTGAGCGGGAAGACTAGATTGGATGGTAAGTTGTAACGCTCGCACGCGCTTAGGTGTAGTATCCTTTCGACTGAGGGCGTCGGCCACAACATTAGCTTTTCCCGGATGGTACTTGATTGCGCATTCGTAATCATTCAAGAGTTCGACCCATCGACGTTGTCTCATGTTTAACTCCTTTTGCTTGAAGATATGCTCGAGACTCATGTGATCGGTGTAAATGGTGCACTTGGTACCATACAGGTAATGTCTCCATATCTTAATTGCGAAAACAACAGCTCCCAGCTCCAGATCGTGTGTAGTGTAGTTCCTTTCGTGAACCTTAAGTTGCCACGATGCATAAGCAATGACTTTATCCCATTGCATTAACACACAACCAAGACCCTGAATTGACGCGTCACAATAAACCACGAAATCGTCTGTGCCCTCTGGCAATGATAGAATTGGTGCGCTACATAGTCTCTCTTTTAAGTGCTGAAATGCAGATTCCTGTGCATCACCCCAATGATAGGTGACACCCTTCTGAGTTAGTGAGGTGAGAGGTTGTGCAATCTTGGAGAAATCCTTGATGAACCTTCTGTAGTTGCCCGCCAAACCCAAGAATTGGCGAATTTCTGTTGGTGTACGGGGTGCAGGCCAGTCTTTGATCGAATCAACCTTGGATGGATCAACATGAATCCCATCCCTATTTACCACATGGCCTAAGAAATGGACTTCACGGAGCCAAAAGTCACATTTTGAAAACTTAGCGTACAACTGTTCTGTTCGAAGGAGTTCCAAAATAAGCCGTAGATGGTGCTCGTGTTCCTCCTGACTCTTAGAATAAATCAGGATGTCGTCGATGAATAGAATAACAAACTTATCCAGATAGGGCTTGCACACTCTGTTCATAAGATCCATGAAGACCGCAGGTGCATTCGTCAATCCGAAGGGCATAACGAGAAACTCGTAAGGCCCATACTGAGTCCTGAATGCTGTCTTAGAGATATCCTCATCTCGAACTCTCAATTGATGGTAACCTGACCTCAGGTCAATCTTGGAGTAGAAACTCGACCCTTGCAACTGGTCGAATAAGTCATCAATGCGTGGGAGAGGATAACGATTCTTCACGGTCACCTTGTTGAGTTCGCGGTAGTCAATACACATTTTGAAGGCACCGTCTTTCTTCTTCACAAATAATACTGGAGCTCCCCAAGGCGAAGAGCTAGGACGTATGAAACCCTTTTCCAAGAGTTCTTGTAGTTGCGTGGACAGTTCTTCAAGTTCTGATGGAGCTAGACGATAAGGTGCTCGAGCTATAGGCGCTGCTCCAGGAGCTAGCTCGATTTGAAATTCAACCTGATGGTGGGGCGGTAGACCGGGTAATTCCTCAGGAAATACCTCAGGGAAGTCACGTACGATTGGAATATCTTCTATCTTCTTCTCTTTCATTGAGGTGTCAGTAACGAGGGCTAAGATAGCAGTGTGGCCCTTTCGCAAACACTTCTGGACCTTAAGGAAAGAAATGATGCCCACAACAGCACCACTCTTGTCGCCATGAACCACTAATGGTTCTTTACCGGAACGAGAAATGCGGACGATCTTCTCCTTGCAAAGGATCTCTGCTCGATGTTGAGATAACCAATCCATACCAATAACGATGTCGAAACTACCAAGAACAATGGGGATAAGATCGACAGAGAAGGCCTGACCAGCTAAGATGAGGTTACAACTCTTAACTATATGTGTGGCTTCAAGATTTTTACCGTTTGCTAGTTCTACCATGTGCTTGGTGCTCAAAAGTGTTGGGACACGCTTAAGCATTTGACTAACTTTTAGAGACACATAACTAGTATCGGCACCCGAATCAAATAAAACAGTAACAAAGAAATCATCCAAAAGAAACTTACCCATCACCACGTTGGGATCGTTCCTTGCATCACCCTGACCAATCACAAAAGCTCGACCCCTGGCACCATTGCCACCATTGTTTCCCCCATTATTGTTTCCGTTCCCCTGATTGTTGTTCTTGTTTTGCCTCTGATTCAGCTGGGGGCAGCCTCTTTTGAAGTGGCCTTCAGCACCACACTGAAAGCATCCTTTGTTGTTACCCTGCTGCTGCTGTTGCTGTTGACGGTGATTCTGTGGAGTTTGCTGCTGGTTCTGTCGTCGCTGGTTTGCAGGGTAGAGACTCCTGCAATCCTTGGCCGCATGGCCAGGTTTGTTACACCTCTGATAAGTGCCCTTTGTACACGGTCCGCTATGATGGAAACCACATTGATTGCATTTGGGGTGGTTCCCCTTGTACCCACTCTGCCCTTAACTACCAGAAGATTGTTGACCAGGGCTCTTGTAATCGTCAGTCTTTCGCTGCTGAGACTGAGACTGAGCTGATGTTGAACCCTTGCTTGAGACTCCATCCCATTTGCGCTTGTTGTCGCTGGGGGCATCAGAAGTAGTAGTAGTAGTAGTAGCACCAATACGCTTGGGCAGCCTGTTCTGCTCGACTGCCTGATCAGTGAGACAATGTGCCAAACGAATAACTTGCTGGATAGTGGCAAGGTTTGTTGCAGTCACATGACTCTGGATCTCTGGCACTAAACCCTTAAGGTACAGCTCGATACGCTTGATAGGAGGATCCACCATAGTAGGACACAAGATATCCAGTTCGTTTAATCTCTTCGTATACGCTTCGATTTCCGATCCCGTCATCTTTAAGTTGAAGAACTCTACTTCCAACTTGTGGATATCATCACGATTGCATTACTCTTCCTTGATTAAATCCTTGAAGTCGTTCCATGGGGTGGCATTGGCGACAACCAACCCCAGCATTTGGACCTGGGCGTTCCACCACGTGAGCGCTACACCCTCAAGAGTACCAGTAGCATACTTCACCCTACGAGCCTCAGGGCATTCACACATCTCGAAGACAGATTCGAGTTTCTCGAACCAGTGGAGGAGGCCTACAGCTCCTTCAGTGTCGTTGAAAGTAGTAGGTCGGCAATCCATGAAAGTTTTGAAAGTACACACAGGAGGCTGAGCAGGTTGACCTCCTGCCTGAGCGGCTGCGAGTGCTGCAACAACTTGTTCATTGATTAAAGTCGTCAGCTGGGCTTGAGTTAGGTTGATTCGCCCACTCATGATCTTCACAATAAAGAGGGCATGGGTGAGTAAAGTGTCATGACAATGCGTAAGCGTGGAGTGACAGAAGAGAGTAAGCACACAATGAGTGTCTATCAATAGTTGCTACGTTAATCAAAGCATACCATGAACAATGTACTATGTAACTAACGAGTAGGTAGTATAACGTAAATCATATCACCTAGAATGTTGAGCCTTGCATGTGGATCGAAGCGTCGTTGTGGATCGTTGAGCACTATACAGGTTATAGTCTGGTTTTATCAAAAAGCTTTTCCCCCTTTTTAAAACCAAGTTCACTATAACCAATGGCTCTGTTACCAATCTGTCACACCCCCAAAATCCACAAGCGGAGTATCACCGCATGGAGGCGTGATTGACCAGGATCAAGCCACCAATCATATTGAACATAGCAAGTAAATAAGTATAAAACCCAACACAATATAATTGGTGTCCAAGCAAAACGTAGTTTAAGTTGTAAGCGGAAGCATAATATTTTAAACCAAAGTATAAGTTCAAATATATCAAATGTTTAACATGGCATAAGACTATCCATGTCCCACAACGACCACGCCTCCTCGTGCAAGCTCCAGAAGTACCTAACGACCTGCAAGGCATGTAACAACGAGTCAACAACAAAGTTGAGCGAGTTCACAGTTGGTGTTCATTGTTAAGTTGTTTCAAAAACCATAAGATCATTTGTAAGTCATAAGTTAACCGTTTTACCTTGTTTCCCAAACATATCCATAATCAGTGGGGGCTTCCCCATGTGAACCACTAGACCCGTTTACCATATCGACCACTGACTAAAGTAAGTTGGTGCCCGAGATGGCTTACTAAACAGTTACGATACGAGACTAGCAAAGGTTTCGAGGGATCTAGGGATTGCCGTCACACAGAGGAGAGGAAGAGAGAGACCATAGGGTTTTCTATTCGGCAGTTGTTTCACGAATGTAACCATTCACGTAAAATATGCACACTTAAATGATCTGGGCCCTTAATGGGCTTCTGCAAAGACATGGGCTGGCGAAATCCCTTGATTTCGTCGAGAGGGTTATGGCGAAAACCCTTGTTTTTGTCGAGTGGCTTGTGGCGTAATCCCTTGATTTCGTCGAGCAGGCTAGGGGCGAAATCCCCTTTTGTTTTCGTCATGAACATAATTATATAATATACATCACATAATTCAAAAAGTCCATATTTAGCATTTTATCACCGAACACTTAAACACAATTTAAAATCAACTAACCAGGTGCACATTAAAGAACACAACGAATCAAGAAAACACAGTTGCGAGGAAAGACCTTGAAAACTCGGGTTGTCACACGTCGGTATCTTACGGTTCTGTTTTCAGTAACTGAAACTTGGGCACGGGGGCGTGTTGAGTGGGCACGTCCCCGTGTTCAGCTTACTGTCTGACTTAAAACAGGATTGCCAGTACCAAAGATTGGGCACGGGGGCGTGTTCAGCGGGCACGCCCCGTGCTGAGTTCTGCAGAAGCTGAAAATAAAAAAAATCTAAAAAAAAATAGAAAAATAAGAAAAAACGATTAGGCCGTTGATTTCTAACTTTCTTAAAATCCTAATGTCCCCGGCAACGGCGCCAAAAACTTGATGCGTGTCGAGTGTGATATATTTTTAAGTATATTTTAAGCCCCTTTTTTACACGTTAGCCAAGTTTTAAATTTATAAAACATGATATTTACTAACACTAAACACACATATGGGCAAGTGCACCCATCGTGGGCATAGTATAGTGTTGGTAAGATACCGAGGTCGTCCAAAGACACAAGAGCTTTTAGTACCGGTTTATCCTCAACGTCTAATCAAATCAAAAGTTTAGAAAAAAGGTTTTTAAACAAGAAAAATAAACTAACTAAATTGCTGAAAAATAAAATAAAAACAGATAGACAAGATGAATCACTTGGATCTGACTCGTGTGTAGTGTAACCTTTGATTATTTCCGCACTTTTGCACTTTTTAAGAGATTATCTTAGTTATTGTAGTAGGCCCCTATTTTGAAGGTGACGTTACCCTCAACCCAGTAGCTTGAGTCAGCAAGGAAACAATCCTAAAGGGTCGGATTATTGAAAGATAATTAATTAAGTTATTAATGCATAATGTGATAGGCCCCTCTTTTGAAGGTGGCGTTACCCTCGGCTAAGTAGTCTGAGTCAGCAGGGATACAGTCCTAAGTAGCCGGGTTAAAGTATTAATATTAGCTTACATATGAGGGGATCAAAGAGTTTGGACCCCCGCCATCCAATACCAGTGGGTATTGAAGGATGTCCTACTAAATTTGACCCAGGTCCTTACAGGATCTATACACTGAACAAGGCAAGACTCTTACCAAACTGTTTCCTTAACCCCCAACCAGGTAGCTAACATATCTCCATATAGACCGTGGAGATATGAATGGTGAAAATCTTTTATTTTATATAGACAGTAAAATAATGCCAAGACACCACGGACAAACGATTAGGAAGAATCACCTTCAACACAAGAAACTAGTTATTAAAGTCATTAATACATAATCAAATAAAAAGTGCGAAAAGATTAAAAATAAAAAGTATTACACTAGACACTTATCTTCACCAAGTGATGTAAGAGACTTAGACAAACATGGCCTTTGATTGTCAAGAACTCTTACGATCAATCTTGGATCTTGAGACGACTCACACACTCTATGATGGATGATGGATGATGGTGGTGGATGATGGTGTTGTGGTGGTGGTGGAGTGTGGGTGAAGTGTGAGAGAGGTGGTGTGACAAGGGATGGTTTGCAAATGAGCCAAGCACCCCTATTTATAGCCTGAACAGCAGCTCGCGCACGGCCCCGTGTCCATTGGGCACGGCCTCGTGTCCATCCTCCTTCTCTTTCTTCATTAATTACAGTTTGTCTACATTAGTTGACCACGCCCCCGTGTCCGCTGGGCACGACCCCGTGTGCAGAAGCATATCTGTACTATCAAGATTTACTCAAATTCTGCTAATCTTAGAGTTGACCAAGGCCCCGTGTCCGCTGGGCACGCCCCCTTGGTGGGTGATAGAAGCTTCTACAGCTTTTTCTTTTATGCAGACACTTGGGCACGCCCCCGTGCTCACTGAGTACGGGGGGTGTTCAGCCTTCTGTTTTCTTGTTTTGCTTGGGAAGATGCTGTCGGGGGGTCGGGCATGCCACGTTTATTCCTTTTCTTGTATTTTTGTTAGATTTAGCTGCCTTTTTGCTTCTTTTATTCATTTGAGATCATTTAATCCAGAAAATACAAAAGGAAGACAAAAACACACTTTTTCCAACATTAGTACTAAAAAAGGGTTAGTTTTATGCCTCATTTGATGTAATTTATATGTTGCATTTTGCACACATCAGGGCCCGAAGATCACTAACCTGAATATCACGATATGGATGTGGACGATGATCCAGATCTAGTTATGCCACCTTCTGTGACGCCTACACATCCCATAGATATCTGCAACGGTTCTTCTTTTGCAGGAACGCCATACCGAGGCCCCGATTTATGGGCCGAAAGGTGGAGCACCTACAAGTGGGAGTTCACTCCCTCTCACCACGACTTACCACCACCACAGCGGACTCCCTCTGAGGACCCGCACTTTCAAGCTGTCACGCCACCGCCTCCACCAGCACCAGAACAACCTCCGCCACTAGAACCATCGAGGTGAAGGAGAAGCGCACGAATTTCCATGCAAGGGGGTTTCCATTTCAGCACCCCACAAACTTCCAGCTACTACCCTCCGCTTTATGAAGATCCACAAATGGGTGGGCCTTCAAACACTGTGTCAGAAATCGACACTGCACCGGTCACTTTTGCACACCACCTCCCATGGGTTTTGAAAACCCAATCCATGCTTACCCAGATACAACTGGGTACAACCCGTATGAGCCACAAGCTCCTTTGGGTTATAACTACCAACAACCTGCCTATTGCCCATATGTCGAGGCAGTTAATTTTAATGCTCTCTACCCCTCACCTTTTCCACCCACGTACCCAACTGGGTACCCTGCTTATGGGTATCAATACCCGACACCACCAAAACCTCAACAGCAGCAGCAACCTCAACCACAAGAAATCTTACAAAGGTTGGAAGAAGTGGAACAAAGGGTAGAAGAACGTGATAGAAAACACCACAAGTTTCTTAAGGGTCTTGTAAACTTTATCAAAGGTAAGAAGAAGAAAGACCATTGAAGACCCTTACTTTTGTTTTGCAATTTTTATTTCAATAAAGTCCCTGCGTGGACATTTCTTTTAAGTAACAGTACCTGCGAGGACTTGTCTTTCATTCAGTCCCTACATGGACAGTCTATTTATTTAAAGACCTGTTTAGGGCAGTTTACGTAATTCTTAGCACTTTTAATGAGAAAATTTCTTTAGAATTACAATTGTTATTATACATGTACATACATTATATCATTGATTAAACCATCATTTCCATTTATAATTGATCTGCCAATAAATTTCAAAAGATCGTCTTAAAGGTATAACCTAGCCTATATGTCAATATAGACATAGCTATGATGGTAAAACCTTCTTAAGATGCTAAATCCTCATTAACATCTAAGAACATGTTAACACTCTTGACAAATGTGGTTCGAGAAAATCACACTAGTCATCCTAATACTCGGATTCCTTCAATGGTTCCTTACATAGCCTATATGATCAAATGAATCATGGCTGCTATCATCAAATAAGATGATTATATTAAAAACATCCATTAGTGATGTTATTGTTTTGCCATCAGGCCAAACTATATTAATTACACAACAATGACAGTAATAGTCTATGACTCACTGTCAAAGAGGTGACAAACAATGATTCAAACCTTAACACCCTTGATCCTATAAAATCACGGCTTATAATTTAAAATTTTTCCTTGTAACAAGGCCTTCTGTGCCACCCTAATGCTTTTAATGGTTTTTATAACCTAGACTAACCATAATAAAAAGTTTAACTAAATATTCTTCAAAATTACTTAACCGATTAACCAATGTGGTCCGTTTATACCATGGTTAGTGAATCACCTCATAAGATGATTCAATATTAGACCTCTAAATAAGTTGTTGTCATTTGATAGATAGCATTCAAGCTTCACCATGGTTGACTCGAATGAAGGTAATAGTCATCCTAATGAAAGGAATGATAACACAAGATTAAACGTAACGGGTGCTAATCTGCAAGTTATGATAGACAGTGCTGTAACTAAAGCTGTTGGCAGAGTATTCAGAGAGTCGAGTGCTACTCGCACCAAGACTCATTCACTAGCTCATTCTAAGCCCCCTTCCAAAACACATACATATAAGAAGGACGACTCTCAACATTCATCAAATCAGAGAAGTCAACCATCCAAGAAGATAGTGTTTGACCAGGAACCACATTCCAAGACTTGTTCTAATAAGTACTTTATCTCTTGCAAACCAAGAGACTTCACTGGTTAAAAAGGTGCCATAGATTGTATGAAATGGCTAGACGAGATGGAGACAGTTGTTGACATTAGTGGGTGTGCTGAGGAGGATGTTGTAAAGTTTGTATCTCAGTCTTTTAAGGGTGATACCCTAGTTTGGTGGAGGGCACTAATTCAGGCCTCGGGGAAAATTCCACTTTACAATTTATCATGGGATAAATTTGTTGATCTGATGAAAGAAACTTTTTGCTTGCAACATGAACTGGGAAAAGTTGAAGCTGACTTCTTAACTCTGGTTATGAAGAATTTAGATTGTCGAGCTTATGTTACTAGCTTCAACTCCGTGTCTAGATTGGTACCTTATTTGGTAACATCAGAACCAAAGCGTATTGCACGCTTTATTGGTGGATTGGCTCCCGAGGTAAAGGGACATGTGAAGGCTTCAAATCCTGCAACCTACCCATCAGCAGTGGATCTATCTCTATCTCTGACACTGGATATTGTCAGGAACAAGTCTGTAAAGACTACAGACGAAGGAAAGAGAAAGAGAGAAGATGAAAACTCGCACCGATCAGATAAGAAAAAGAAAAGTAACTCTGGGTTTAAGAATAATACCAATCAGTCAGGTGAAAAACCCTTGTGCAAAAACTGTAAAGGGAACCATTTCGGGAAATGCACTATAGACCCACAGGTTAAACCCTGTGGAATCTGCAAAAAGAAAGGGCACAAAACATTGGAATGCAAGGATCTGAAGAATGCAACCTGTTATGGATGCAATGAGAAAGGGCACATCAAGACCAACTGCACGAAAAACGCAAAGAAGCCCGAAGAGGCTAAAAAGACAAATGCCATAGTATTCCAAATGAATGAAAGGGAAACGGTGCAGCATGACAACGTTATAACAGATACTTTCCTCATAAATGATATATATGCTAGAGTTTTATTTGATTCTGGTGCAGATAAGTCCTTTGCAGACATTAAATTTAGTAAACTGTTGAATCTGCCTATTAAAACTCTAGACATAAAATATGAGGTAGAATTGGCTGATGGTACCTTAGAAACTGCTTCGACAATTCTAGATGGATGTTTCATATCCATTATGAAACATTCCTTTCCGTTGTCCTTGTTACCAATGAAATTGGCAGGGTTTGATATAGTTATAGGCATGGATTGGTTATCATTTAACTATGCTCAAATTGCCTGTGATAAGAAACAAGTTATCATCAAAACCCCTTCTGGTGAATCAATCACTATTCAAGTTGATATGCATTATGGATTGCCTGATCAAGTGTCTATGCTTAAGGCATCCAAATGTTTGAAGAACGATTGTATCATTTATATGGCACAAGTGACAGTAGACTTGGAGAAGCCCAAGATAGAAGACATTCCAGTTATTTCAAAATACCAAGATGTCTTTCCTGAAGAACTACCTGGGCTACCTCCAGAAAGGCAAGTAGAATTCAGAATTGATATTATACCAGGAATAGCACCAGTCGCATGAGCTCCTTACCGCTTGGCACCGACTGAAATGAAAGAACTGAGGACTCAATTAGATGAACTTTTGGAAAAGGGTTTTATTCAGCCAAGCTCGTCACCTTGGGGAGCACCCATTTTGTTTGTAAAGAAGAAAGATGGATCAATGCGGATATGCATTGATTACCGTGAGCTCAACAAAGTAACAATCAAAAATCGTTATCCATTGCCCAGGATCGACGATTTGTTTGATCAGCTACAGGTGGACAAGTTTCTTCTCAAAGATTGATCTAAGGTTGGGGTATCATCAATTAAAGGTTAGAACGGAAGACGTACACAAGACCACATTTAGGACAAGGTATGGCCATTATGAATTCTTAGTGATGCCTTTCGGGCTAACTAACACACCTGTAGCATTCATGGACCTCATGAATCGAGTCTACAAGCTGTATCTAGATAAGTTTATCATTGTCTTCATTGATGACATACTTATTTATTCCAAAAGTCAAGCCGATCACGAGAAACACCTCCGATGCATTCTTAAACTTTACAACAGGAGAAGCTTTACGCTAAGTTCTCCAAATGCGAATTTTGGCTTCGCGAAGTCCAATTCCTGGGACAAGTGGTAAGTGAGCGTGGTATCCAGGTGGATCCCGCTAAGATAGAAGCAATAATGAATTGGGAAGCACCTAAGATACCTACTGAAATTCGTAGCTTTTTAGGGTTGGAAGGATATTACAGAAGATTCATCGAAAACTTTTCAAAAATAGCTGCCCCTCTAACTACGTTAACCCGCAAGAATGTGAAATTTGACTGGGGTCCCAAACAACAAGAGTCCTTCGAGATCCTCAAACAAAAGCTGAGCAATGCTCCTGTGTTGACATTGCCTGAAGGAATAGAAGAGTTTGTTGTCTATTGTGATGCTTCACATACTGGCATGGCTATATGCTTTTGCAAAGAGGCAAGGTGATTGCCTACACATTGCGACAACTGAAGGTGCATGAAAATAATTGCACCACCCATGACTTCGAATTGGGTGTCGTTGTATTTGCACTAAAGCTATGGAGACTTTATCTTTGTGGAACTAAATGTGTGATATACTCAGATCACAAAAGTCTCCAACACTTGTTTAATCAGAAAGATCTCAACATGAGACAGCGTCGTTGAATGGAAACATTGAACGATTACGATTGTGAAATCCGCTACCATCTAGGTAAATCGAATGTGGTCACTGATGCTCTAAGCAGAAAGGAAAGAGTCAAACCTATATGGATCAATGCTAAGAGTATTGAACTGAAGAACAATCTAAATGAAAAGTTGTTGGCAGCGCAGAAAGAAGCAGTATTAGAAGCTAACTTTCTAAGTGTAAAACTGGGTGCGACTTTTGATCAGCTGTCACCAGGGAATGATGGAATCCTTACATTGAATAGTCGAATCTGGGTTCCAATTCATGGAGGACTTAGAGATATAATCCTCCAAGAAGCCCATAATTCCAAATACTTAGTTCACCCGGGAAGTGACAAAATGTATCAAGATTTGAAAGCAAATTATTGGTGGATGGGTTTAAAGAAATCCATAGCCACACACATAGCAAAATGTTTGACGTGCTCTCAGGTTAAAGCCAAACATGAAAAGCCGTCAGGATACTGCAACAACCTGAACTTCCCACTTGGAAATGGGAGATGGTAACCATGGATTTTATCACCAAGTTACCAAAGACAAGACATGGAAACGATACAATATGGGTCAGAGTGGACAGACTGACTAAGTCGGCTCATTTCTTACCCATCAAGGAGATGCATAGCTCCGATAAACTAGCCCAATTATATGTGGACGAGATTGTATCTCTCCACGGAGTATAAGTGTCTGTTATATCCGATAGAGATACTAGATACACTTCTCATTTTTAGAAGAGTTTCCAACAATCATTAGGCACTCGTTTGAAAGTGAGCATACGATTCAAACACTTGAAGACATGCTTCGAGCATGTGTCATTGATTTAGGTGGAAGTTGGGATGATCATCTTCCCCTAGTTGAGTTCTCCTACAACAACAGTTACCATACGAGCATTCAAGCTGTGCCTTTTGAGGCCCTATATGGAAGAAAATGCAGAACACCCGTATGTTGGGCGGAAGTTGGGGAAACCCAGCTATCAGGACCTGAGATAGTACTGGAGACGACGGACAAGATTTTTCAGATCCGTGATCGTCTAAAAGCTGCCAGAGACAGGCAGAAAAGCTACGCAGATAAAATGCGCAAACCTCTAAAATTCGAGGTAGGAGATAAAGTGTTACTCAAGGTGTCATCCTAGAAAGGAGTGATGCGGTTTGGTAAAAAGGGTAAACTAAGTCCAAGATACATCGAACCATTCGAAATCATCGAATGTGTCGGGAGTGTGGCCTATAAGTTAAACTTGCCTGAAGAGCTTAGTGGAATTCACAATGTGTTCCACATTTGTAACCTGAAGAAATGTCTAGCTGATGAGTTGCTAGCAATGTCTCATAAAGACGTGCAGATAGATGAAAGCCTAAGGTTTGTCGAGAAAACTATATCGATCTAGGATCGACAGGTTAAAAAGCTTTGAAGGAAGCATGTGCCGATAGTGAAAGTAAAATGGGATGCCCATAGAGGCCCAGAATATACATGGGAAGTTGAATCCACTATGCGACAGAAGTACCCTTATCTATTTCAATAAATCTCGAGGTCGAGATTACTTTTAAGGGGGTGAGGATTTAACACCTTGCAAAAAAGGTCCAATAAAGTGAAGACACGTGTTGTCACACCCCAACCGATGGCGGAATCATCGGGGCATGGCACTGAGCGAAACAGATTGTCCAGAAGTTTCCATAACAACTATCATTATCATTCAAATTAAATGATACGTCCCATACCGTATCTTAAATAGTCGAACAAGTTATTACAGATAACATCAAAAAAAAATAATCTGTTTCGACAACTCAGATTTAAATAAGTAGCAATTGTTTATCTGCTTCTAGAGACCCCTAGTACGTCATCTACAGACAACTATTTGTTGGGCTCTAAAGCTTTATTCTAGCTTCCATTTCCTACCACACATGCATCCTAAGCACCTGTCACATACGTTAAAATAAAGTCAATACATAAAATGTAAAGGTGAGCATACGAGTTTGATAGTAGCATATAGAGTTCGAATTCGTTTACGCATAACCAGCATGTACACATAGTGAAATGAAGCACGTTAGTTATCGACATAGATCCATCGATACCAATGACTGCGGGTTGACTGCCCGAGGCAGTTCGCAATACATGATTACCACCGTAATCCATGCAAGTAAAAGATCCTTAACAACCCCCGTGTGAACGGGTGCTGAGTCCAAACTATAGTACTATCGTTGCTAAGGCAGGTAGACAGCATTCCATGTGTAAACATAACAAACAAGCATTCATAAGCCACGTATATCATGCATTAATGGTTTAGCGTTAAAAATAGCTTAAGTAGTGTGATAGTTGTAGTTTGAATATTCGTAACGTATGTAACACCCAAAAGTGCTAAAGCAAAACGGGTTCGAGTATACTCACAGCGATATGGATTGAAGGGAGCGCTTTACAGCGAGTACGGTTAGCCTGAATAGATTCGATAACGTAAGGATAAGTGGCACGCAAAACAGTACAAAGTGAGAGTGGTTAGGATGGCTGATCGTGCGGATCAACTATCCGTGCGGGCGAACTATCCGTGTGGATGGTGACCCATCCGGATAAGCTATCCATGCGTGCGAGCTGTCCGTGCGGATTAGTCGTGCGTGCGGATTGCTTATCCGTACGGACAAGTTGTTCGTGCGGATAAACGTTCAAGTGGATTGTTTCTTCCTACGGATGTGTTTGTGTATGATGGCTTGTGCTTTGGAGTTTTCGTTGTAGCATTTAGAAAGCACATAAGTGTTTCTACCTTTCAATCCGGTCGCGCGGACAACAATCCGTCCGGATGGTAGTCCGTTTGGACAATGGTAATCCGTGCGGACAGCCTGTGCGCGCGGGCAGAGACAATCCGTCCGGATAGCCTGTCCGTGCGTACGACTTGGCTGTGCGGATGACCATTGTTTGAATTTATTTTAAGGCCTTAGTATCTCATGATCCGAAGAGTAATCCATTCAGAGATCGTCCGTCCGGATTGTTCATTCGTCAATACTCAAACCTTGTTTGGAAAGTGGGTCCCAAGGGTAGCTCGTCCGGGTGACAACCCGTCCGTATGGCCTGTACGTGCGGGCAGCTAGTCCGTGCGCACAGCTTGTCCGTGTGGACAACTGGTCCGTGCGGACAGCCCCTGGTCTGATTGTTCCGTTTGTCTACTCTTGGTTCCTGTTGTCGTTTGTCGAGACGTTCTGATTACGTGGCAACCACTTGGAGTTGTATTCTCACCCGCACGACTAGACCGGTCAGGAACCACCCTAACTTGGCCTGTCAGCGACTCAGAACGGTCGTTCCGGTTAACCCCGAAATCAGGTGTCTTGCGGTAGAATTCCAGATCTAGGACTAGTGCATCACTATAATCGAGTAGAGACTAGAACCGATCAGATTCGTACCGATCTTAAGGGTAAAAGAAGGAGAGAACTTAGGTTTATTTCTTTCAACTCTTTTATCCTCAAAAAAAGTTTAGATCTAGGTGAAGTTATTGTGAAATCTTATGGAAATCGTTCAGATCTGAGCTATTCCTGGTGGAATGAAGTCAAGCTTGAAGTTCATAAGAACTTCATGATGACGTCACCCGAGAATACCTCAAATTCGGGTGATTTCATGGTTGGAAGTTAAGATTTGAAAGATGGAAAGGTGTAGAATTGTGTAGTGATCAAGAATTAGTGCAAGATCTTACCTGGATTGGGAGAAATCTGAGAAAAAGTGAAGAATGCGTGCGGTTCGGACGTCACTTTCCAAAAGTGGAAAAGTTGGAGAGTGACCCGTGTATTTATAGGATGCCAAAAAGGGAAAGGGTGAGCCATGCGGATGGCACGTACCCGGATAGGCTATCCGCGCGGATTGGTCATCCGTGCGGATTGGCAATCCGTGCGGATTGGCAATCCGTGCGGATTGACCATCCGTGCGGATGTCGCCTGAATTAGTTTGTTCGGTGCGATGTTGCTTCGGTTTCGATTTGCGAGCGATTCGATAGGGTTTCCTAGTCAAATTACTTTTAGTCCCAACTACTTCTTATATGGTTCGACTCGGAATTCGGGTTCGGGTTCATTTACATTCGAGTTAGACTTCGAGTTCGATTGAGTTCGCTTGATTATCTCAACAAAACATAAATAAACATGCACAGGTAACACGTAAGGCACACACACACGTATAAACACAAGTAAAATACACAGTTCGAGTTGCGGTTCGATGTCGATTTGATTGGCATAGCTTGGTTAACTTTATCGCATTGTTACTTCCTATCGTTCACAGTCGTAGGTCGATTGAAATATGGTTACCATGGTTCGATTATTGTAATGAACGACACTTACTCCACATAATATAAATAAAATAAAAACATTTCTACGAGTCAAGTCGCGCGAAATCGGTCGTTGACTTTGACCTTGACTTTTGACTTTCACTCGTGAAAACACGGGGTGTTACAGCCTCCCCTTGTTTAGGGAATTTCGTCCCGAAATTAAGCCGAAAGCCGTAACTAACCATGGATCACATGTGAGAGTTCTTCGCTGATTTTTGGATATGATATGCGAAATTGTCTGATCTAAAAGCCTATAAAGTTTCAGATCTTATTTCAAAGCCGTTTGGGAGAAAATTTGAATTTTTGTTAGAAAAAAAAATGTTGAATGTTGCTGTTGGTGTTCACCGCACGGTTGGCAATCCGTGCAGATAACATATCCATATTGACTTTTGTTGACTAGCCTATTCGCGCGGCTAATTGTTGGCTCGGAGACGTGCGGAATCCGTGAACGTGTGTGACTAAACATAATCGTAACGGTGTCGAAACCGATCCTACAAATGGTATCTGAGCAGGTGATCGATTGCGATGATCAAACATACTCAGATTTGATCAATTTCTTCATCTTTCATATTCGTCACGTTTTTTTCTGAAAATCGCCAAATTAAACAACTTTTTACGGATAAAGTTGCTAAAACTTGGATATGTTGTGCAAAAATACTTGATCTAATAGTCTACAAATTTTCTTAATTAAACAACTGTGGATACTTTGCCTTCATGTCGCTTTCGAGTTCCCAAGTGAACTCCGCGCCTCGTTTGCCTTCCCATCGGACTTTCACAATAGGAATGCGTGAGCGCCTGAGTTCTTTGGTTTGGCGGTCCATGATTTCGACAGGCTTTTCCACGAAGTGTAATGTTTCGTTCACTTGTAGATCATCTAGAGGAACATGTAAGTCGTGGTCGGCGATGCACTTTCGGAGGTTTGACACGTGGAAAGTCGGATGGACATTGCTAAGTTCCTCCGGTAATTCGAGTCTGTAGGCGACTTTTCCGATCCTTTCCAGAATCTTGAAAGGTCCAACATATCGAGGCGCGAGTTTCCCCTTCTTGCCGAATCGGACTACACCCTTCCAAGGTGATACCTTTAGGAGTACGTAGTCACCAACGCCATATTCACGGGGTTTGCGCTTTTTATCGGTTGTCACGAATTTGGAAAATTTTGTCTGTCGTTTCTTGTAGCAGCTCCGAACTGGTTAGTTGCGAGTGACCGATCTCATGCCACACAATAGGTGATCGACATCTTCTTCCGTATAAGGCCTCGAAAGGTGCCATCTGGATGCTAGCCTAGTAGTTGTTGTTATACGAGAATTCGACTAACGGGAGGTGTCTATCCCAATTACCTCCGAAGTCTAGAACACACGAACGGAGCATGTCTTCAAGAGTACGAATCGTTCTTTCAGTCTGACCGTCGGTTTGTGGGTGGAACGCGATACTTAGATTAAGCGTTGTACCGAGTGCCGTTTGGAATGTTTCCCACAATCGTGAAGTAAACCGAGCATCACGATCAGAGATGATGTCACGAGGCGTCCCATGTCGACAAATGATCTCGTCGGTGTAGATTCGGGCTAATCGTTCTACCTTGTAGTCCTCTTGTATTGGCAGAAAGTGAGCTGATTTAGTCAAACGGTCAATAACAACCCAAATGCTGTCATGACCTGATGACGTGGTTGGAAGCTTGGTTACGAAATCCATAGCTATGCTCTCCCACTTCCACATGGGGATTGGTGGTTGTTCGAGCAAGCCAGAGGGTCTTTGATGTTCAGCCTTGATTCTAGCACAGGTTAGGCATTTCCCGACGTAGAGAGCGATATCCCGTTTCATACCCGGCCACCAATACCTATAGCGAAGATCATGGTACATTTTGTCAGCACCGGGATGGATAGAGTATCGGGATTTGTGGGCTTCATCCATGATAATCTGTCACAAATTGGTTCGTTTGGGAATCCAAATTCGGTCTAAGAAGTGGAATATCCCATTTGATTTGTTCACAAGCTGGGCTCCATCGTGGTAGATTCTTTCTTTCTTCAAGGTACGTTCGTTGAAACATGCATGCTAGGCGTCGCGAATGAGAGCTTCGAGGTTGTGCTGGGCTTGAACATTACGAGTGCTAAGCAGATAGCTCCGTCTGCTAAGTGCGTCGGTAACAACATTTGCCTTGCCTGGGTGATAACGTGTAATAAGTCGATCCTGAAGGACTAAAGTTGACAAACAGTGAAAAGATGTATGTGGAGGGACTAAAAGTGTCAACATGCTAAAATTATGCCACTGAATGACTTTACACGATGTTCGTATTCTCAAACAAGTAAGTGGTTGGGCCTGAGAAGCCATTTGTGAAAAACAAGTGAAAGATATAAGACGAAGGGGGTTAAACGTGTCAACATGTTAATTCTTACCTCTGAGTGACCTTTTAATGAACCCAGAGCTTTGTAATGTTCAATTATACTTCCAAGAATGCTAAACGATATTTACATAGGGTTTCGGTATCATTATCTAATAAGTTGTGCAAAATCCCAAGAAAAAAAGGTTAAAACCAACAATGAGAGAAACTAGTGCCTTTCGGGTGATCTCGTAACTGAACGGATGTCACACCCCGACCGTGTTAAAACAACAAACCGCGGCGGCAACATCGGGGAGTGTCGTAACAGAATCATTGTTTCACAACACATGGATCGAAATTTCGTTTTATTGAATTAAGTTTATTACATTGTATTGAAATCAGAAGCAAAACATCAACAAATTGACTTTCATTGTTATTAAGTCACTAAGGCCTCGTCCATTCCTATGTGAGCATGCATCATAATCATCATCAAACATCATCAAACAACAGTACCTGAAACATATGTGAATATAAGTCAGCATAAAAATGCCGGCGAGTACATAGGTTTTGTGAGTGTGTCAGATTCATGGCTTTAAGTACATATTGCAATACCTCGTCCATCTATGAGAGTTGTCGAGTGTGTACCTTGAAAACAAAAGAGTTTGATATTGCAGTATGTTTTTATCAACTTTACAATTTGATATATGTGTAAACTAAAACCATTGTAGCCATGAATCTTAACTGAAAACATTTGTCTTTGTAAACCCAGTATTAAATCGTCGTTAAAAGTAAACATTGTATGGTTTATATCTTTAAGTAAACCTTGTAGTGTAACTTTGTTTTGAAAACATTCGTCCAAGTTATCTAGATAATGAAACGACATATAATGCGTTAAAAGCACTTATATATAGGTATTACCAGCGGCGTATCCACCATGCTTTCATCACATTACACCCGCCTCGTTAGCTCATCACTTACCATAACCCAATCGTTCATTAGTTCAAATAGTTCCAATGGTTCAAATAGTTCAAATAGTTACAATGGTTCAAATAGTTCAAATCGTTCACATAGTTCAAATAGTTCCGATGGTTCAAATAGTTCAAATCGTTCACATAGTTCAAATAGTTCCAATGGTTCAAATAGTTCAAATCGTTCACATTGTTCAAATAGTTCCAATGGTTCGTGTTTTAGTTGTGAAAAGTAACTATTGGTCGTTTCCTTGAATACATTCAAACCTATGTGACTCATCCTAATCGTTTAACTCGTATTAACAAACCAACAAAGGGTAAGTTAGCAATTATCAAGTTCTGTCGTTACCCACATTACCTCCATAACCATGGTGAAAGTCTGATAACGGGATATGTCAGATCCTATGGTATCATAATATCCTATGGTACCATAACGTACTACCGGACGGCTTAAAAATAGTTAATGAATGTCATTCAATTGTCTTTTGACCAACGCCCCAACAAGTTTGTTCATATAATTGAAATCGTTGTGTTTAATATAAACCATAGCATTCGTTTTAGAAAACTCGAAATCGTTTATCACATATGAATCACCCCAAAATAATTGAAAGCGGTACAAGAGGGGAACTATGTACTCACTTGAGATTGCAAGGTATCCTCGATTAAATGAACATAACAAAGCTCGGGCAAACCAGGGAAATCAAGTGGCACGTAGTAATCGGATCACTATGTTAATAAATCGGCACCTAAATCGGGAGATCGGGTAGAATGAGGTCTCGTAAACCAAATGAGTATTGGAACTCATGTGATATGGTTTAACAAAGCCTACATTCTGATTCGGAACCTATCCTAAGTGCTTATGACCCGTTATGACCCGTTAAGGTAGTCTACGCTACTTTAACGCGTCCTTCGCGCGAATGCATGTTTGAGACACCTAACTTGTCCTATGACAAGTATTATATGCCCTAACATGTTTAAATATGTTGCATAATCAGTTTAAGTGACAAAAGTTAGGTTACATATGCTAAAATTCAAATTATGCATGAAAAGGGCATTTTGGTCATTTTCCTAAGGCTTATAAACTACTTATCATACAACGAATTAAACTAAGTGACCATAAGGTATAACATCGGAAGGTTATTCCCTATACAACTATGGTCACTAAATGTGCTTGGTCGGATCCTAACGATCGACCAAACGGGTCGGGTTCGAAAGTCTAAGCGGTTGTCAAGACCGCTTGACTTACGACCCTAAACAAGCACTAGACTAAAAGTGACGAGTTAAACATGTTAAAACATGTTTAAATAAGTTAGAAAAAAGGTTTGATATCAATTCGTTATTAGCTTGTTATTAAATTGTTATTAACTTTTTGTTGATTTGTTTACGAGCATTCAAAGTATACCAGGAATCCAATCAATGGATTTCAACTAGCACTTTAAACATCCTCAAGAATTCTATCTACAAAGACAGGATGATCTTATAAGAATTCAGTTTCGTTCTCAATGAATCGTAACATTCATATTAAAGCACACAAAGAATCCAATTAAGGACTTTGATTTTTGCGCTTTAAACATCCACAAGGGTCTAACTATGAAGATAGGAAGATCCTAAAAGGATTTGGAATTCGTGTAGCGGGAAAAAAAATTTAGGAAATTGTTATGAGGTATGCTAAGACTACATACGAAGTATGGTGTTTATGAAATCAAGGTGCTAGATATGCTAGGACAACATATGAAGCAAAATGGATCCTTGAAATTATTGTGTTGAGCATGCTAAGTCAGCATACGAAGCAGAGTGTTCTTGAAAATCGTGTACTGCGTATGTTAGGACAACATACGAGCGAAATGTTTTTGAAAGCTGTGCATGGAGTCTTTAAAGATATGTTTTTGAAAACCTTATATAATGTTTTGAAACCATGTACTAGGTATCATAGGAAAATATGTTTATAAAATATGTTTGAAAACCTTATATAATGTTTTGAAACCATGTACTAGGTATCGTAGAAGAAACAAGTACTTAGGATTTTCGTTGGAGATAGCAAGTGATCACAAAATGGAAGAATTTCGAGAGTAGTTTGTCCTGCAAGGAACACGGTTCTTTGGTGTCGGTATCGTAGGGGATATGTCGTTCATACATGTAACCACAATTGTACATCGTAATGTAAATAAAGATTTATTTATAAAACAAAAATAACTATTTCATAGTCATGGATAACAAAAGGAAAATAAAATATAAAGTTTGATCGTTTCTAAACAGATCGTCTTCCAGCCAGTCGAATGCTTATCCATGGGCTAGATATGCATTAACGAGCTTTGGGCAATTGTTTCTGAAATGGCTCATCTCACCACAGTTATAGCAATAACCTGGTGGAAAACGAGCTTGAGCAGGGTTGTTGTCAACTTGATTTTTTGCAGCCGTAGCTCGGCAAACTCTAGCTGTATGACCAGCAAGTCCACAATTTAGGCATTTGCGGCATTGCACATTAGCATGATGATGAAGGTTACATTGGTTGCACAAAGGAGCAGTTCCGTTGTATTGCTTCTTAGCATGGGGTTGAGCTGGTTGGTTAGGGACAGCTTGATTGTTTTGAGCAACCACGGCGAAGTTCTGAGAAGCCTTACGCTTCTTTGACTTCTTGGAGGATTCAGTCTGCTTATCCTTTGGTTTTGTTTCATCGGTTGGTTTCTTGTCGCTTTTTCGAAAAAGTTTACCCTTCCTGATCTGAGATTCAGTCAGGGTAGCGGATAGCTCAATGGCCTGTCTAACTGTAGTAGGCTTGCTACCAGTAACAATGTCTTGAACTGAGTCAGGGAGGCCATCAATGTACTTTTCAATTGCCTTATCCAATGGCATAACCATGGTTGGACATAACAGACATAGTTCCTCATATCGGTCCGTGTAGGCTCGATGCTCACCACTATCTTGTTTAAGATCGTCAAATTCCCTTTCCAGTGCCCTGATTTCATGACGATGACAGAATTCCTTCATCATTAGAGCTCGAAGCTCTTCCCAGGTTTGATCCAGTGCCACATCAGCACCCCTATCCCTCATCACACCATTCCGCCATGTTAATGCTCGTTTTTGAAAAACTAGATACGAATTCAACCTTTCGCTTATTTGGACACTGAACATGTCTGAATGTGCCTTCTGGACTCTCAAACCATTGTAGGAGCGCAGTTGCTCCTTGAGACCCAGAAAATTTCAAAGGTTTAGCTGAATTGAACGCTTTGAAGTCACACTGAGCATTGTTATTGTTGTTATTGTTATTCGCTTGGTTTATCTGGGTAATGAGGTTTAGAATCATAGCAGCCATCTGCTGAACGATTACGGCTACGAGGGCAGCATTCTTAGTTTGATTGCGTCTAGGAGGTATTTTCTAAAAAGAACAAGAAAACATGAGAAATGAGTGAGATTGTCATTGAATGGACAAAAGAGGTATTGAAGATATCAACGAAACATAAGGAAGGCGATCATTCGTTCGTTACCTCGAACAAACAAACGACGCACAATGGCTGAACAAAGTAAATAGGTCCTTATAATGTATCACGAAGACATGCTTTAGCATATAAGTGGACACTCATCCCATGAGTTCCCTGGTAAGAGTGACTGGTCTGATTATGTGGATTTGACCGAACACTCTAGCCTTAGATAGAAAACTCGGGATACACGCACCCACCCTTCCAGATTGCACGTGTTCACATTAATAAGACCCAAACTTTGACGAGTTTGAAAAATTTGAAGGTTCAAAACCTTATAATATATCATCTAAGAAGGGATGATTGGTTTTCAAATCGGATTTGTAATTCGTGTTCTTATTGTGGTCGTCACCTAAAGATAGGCAATGGTATTGTTTTAATACTAAACACAAGATAACTTGTGTTAGGGTCCTAGGAAGGTTATAGTCTAGGTCAAAGCATTACTAATAACCTAATTCCCTATAACCATGAGCTCTGATACCAACTCTTATGTCAACCTCGACCGCGTTAAAACAACAAACCGCGGCGGAAACGTTAGGGAGTGTCGTAACAGAATCATTGTTTCACAACACATGGATCGAAATTTCGTTTTATTGAATTAAGTTTATTACATTGTATTGAAATCAGAAGCAAAACATCAACAAATTGACTTTCATTGTTATTGAGTCACTAAGGCCTCATCCATTCCTAGGTGAGCATGCATCATAATCATCATCAAACATCATCAAACAACAGTACCTAAAACATATGTGAAAATAAGTCAGCATAAAAATGCCTGCGAGTACATAGGTTTTGTGAGTGTGTCAGATTCATGGCTTTAAGTACATATTGCAATACCTCATCGAACTATGAGAGTTGTCGAGTGTGTACCTTGAAAACAAAAGAGTTTCATATTGCAGTATGTTTTTATCAACTTTACAAGTTGATATATGTGTAAACCAAAAACCATTGTAGCCATGAATCTTAACTGAAAACATTTGTCTTTGTAAACCCAGTATTAAATTGTCATTAAAAGTAAACATTGTATGGTTTATATCTTTAAGTAAACCTTGTAGTGTAACTTTGTTTTGAAAACATTCGTCCAAATGATCTAGATAACGCAACGACATGTAATGTGCTAAAAGCACTTATATATAGGAAGTACCAGCGGCGTATCCACCATGATTTCATCACATTACATCTGCCCCGTTACCTAATCACTTACCATAACCCAATCGTTCAATAGTTCAAATAGTTCTAATGGTTAAAATAGCTCAACTCGTTCACATAGTTCAAATAGTTCCAATGGTTCAAATCATTCACATAGTTCAAATAGTTCCAATGGTTCAAATAGTTCAAATCGTTCACATAGTTCAAATAGTTCCAATGGTTCGTGTTTTAATTGTGAAAACTAACTTTTGGTTGTTTCCTTAAATACATTCAAACCTGTGTAACTCATATTAATCGTTCAACTCATATTAAGAAACCACCAAAGGGTAAGTTAACAATTATCATGTTCTGTCGTTACCCACATTACCCCCATAACCATGGTGAAAGTCTGATAACGGGATTTGTCGGATCCTATGGTACCATAACGTACTACTGGTCGGCTTAAAAATAGTTAATGAATGTCATTCAATTGTCTTTCGACCAACGCCCCAACAAGTTGTTCATATAATTGAAATCGTTGTGTTTAATATAAACCATAGCATTCATTTTAGAAAACTCGAAATTGTTTAGCACATATGAATCACCCCAAAACAATTTAAAGCGGTAAAAGAGGGGAACTATGTACTCACTTGAGATTTCAAGGTATCCTCGATTAAATGAACTTAACAAAGCTGGGCAAACCAAGGAAATCAAGTGGCACACAGTAATCGGATCACTATGTTAATAAATCGGCACCTAAATTGGGAGATTGGGTAGAATGAGGTCTCTAAACCAAATGAGTATTGGAACTCATATGATATGGTTTAACAAAGCCTACATTCTGATTCGGAACCTATCCTAAGTGCTTACGACCCGTTAAGGTAGTCTACGCTACTTTAACGCGTCGTTCGCAAGAATGCGTGTTCGAGACGCCTAACTAGTCCTATGACAAGTATTATATGCCCTAACATGTTTAAATATGTTGCATAATCAGTTTAAGTGACAAAATTTAGGTAACATATGCTTAAATTCAAATTATGCATGAAAAGGGCATTTTGGTCATTTTCCTAAGGCATATAAACTACTTATCATACAACTAATTAAACTAAGTGACCATAAGGTATAACCTCATAAGGTTATTCCCTTTACAACTATGGTAACTAAATGTGCTTGGCCGAATCCTAACGATCGACCAAACGGGTCAGGTTCGAAAGTCTAAGCGGTTGTCAAGACCGATTGACTTACGACACTAAACAAGTACTAGACTAAAAGTGATGAGTTAAACATGTTAAAACATGTTTAACTAAGTTAGAAAACAGGTTTGATATCAAAACACTTAGTGTTTTGATACCCGAAAATAGTTTCGTCGCAAAATGCGCATAATCGGCATTTTGACCGAAACTTTGACTCGTCACTTTGACTAATCGACGTGGTAATCAGTAGATATAGTCACAAGGGACTATAACCATCGTGATTACGCTTACGTTGCAAAGTTCGATTGAACTTTGACTTGACCAATTCATGGTCAAAGCAGAAAGTCAAACATTGTTTGACTTTCATGCTTGGAAAGCATAAACAAGCATGAAAGAAGCTTACAAAAGGACCAAGCTAGGAAGAATTGAACTAAATTACTCAAGTGTGAAGCCTTCAGCAATGTGAGAGCTTCAACTTAGAGCCAACCAGATCAATGAGCAAGGAACAATGGCAAACTTGATGGGTATTTATAGGAAACCTTGAATTAACAAGATCATTACATGTGTTTTTGCAAGGATCAAGGCATGATCTTGGCCATACACATGTGGCCCATAGTTTCTAATACAAGGGGAGCTTAAAAACAAGTCCATTGTATGCTAAAACTAGGATTAAAACCATGAGAACAGGCTGTTTCAACCAGATTCAATGTTTCTGCCAGCTCCAGCTCTCGCGGGCTGCGAAGACAGACACAACAGTCTTCACCCCAGGCAAGAGACTCCTGACCAGAATTTTCAAAAATTGGCAGAACAGACCCTATAGCTAAAAACTTGGTTTTTTGATACTTTTAAGCCCCGTTAACCCCATTTCAAGGCTCTACAATGAAGTTAAAGCATAGGGAACATGAAATATGCTTGAAAATATCTCGGATGTCGGTTCGTTTGGTCGTACGTCACACCCCGACTCGCAGCAGAAGACAATTGCGGGGTGCGGCAGACACATGGCATTCCTCATGATTTAAAAACATAACCTTATATAAAACAGGAGCATCGGTTACAACGTATCCAACTATCAGATTACAAACCATAGGTTAAAAGTGGTACTACAAGCCATTATTGCTTTTATTATGCTACGTCCGGTTACTAGATCCATCCACGCGCACATGCTCACTCCTGTTTAGTCTTACCTGAAATGCATGTTAGTTTTAAAAAGGTCAGCTAAACGCTGTTGGTGAGTTCCACTGGTTTGGTTGTTTTGTTTCAAAATGTATCAACATGGTTAATTGCACATATCACGGTTCATAGATGGAATTACACGAGTGTCACAAGTGAAACCTAGACTGTTTTAATCGTACTGTGTCACACAGACACTTAATCGCACCACCTGTATCACATGCAGTTTAATGCCTTCGGGTAGTTATGTCTAACAACATAACCTAGTTAGGACGCGTGCAGTTGCCTGGCTGTCGGCCGCACCTGTCCGGCAGCAACTGGGTTTGTCAGACCAATAGTACTATCCACTGCCCACGGCTTACGTTAATCACTTGTATCGGGGCTAATATCGTGTGTTAGATAATTCACATCATAGCAAGTTGGTGTAATTAACACAGTTTGTAACATGCAAATCACCCCAGAAAACAGTAAAACAGATTAAAAGTGGGGGAGTGAAACTCACAGTGTATGTCGTTGTTTCACACAGAATGTAAACAAGCAACAGAGTCAACTTCCAGAATCACGCATTCAAATATGGGCTCACGTCAGTATCTAAGTCGGTAACAGGTATAACTTGGATTCTGACAGGAGTTTTCACTCCAGATGGAGCCTATATGATACTGGTATGGTGATGGATGTCAGGGTAGTATTAGTTTCAGTTTGGCTTCCGGGCACTAGTTCGCGTGTCAGTCAATGTCAGTAGTTTAACATGCTCGGACAATGGTACGGGAATACCAATTGTGCCAACATGTTGTTATTTAAGAATGATTAACTTTTCATTAAGGGAGTTTGGGTGTTTGGGAAGTCCAGGTTGCCCAATTTTGAGTTTCCGTTTCTATTGTCGGGGATTTCCCGAACTGGTATTGGACACACCCCGAGTGTCCAATCCGCCCTGGAATCTCCCGGAATACTCCCCGTGTTTCAATTATAGTATTTATCGGGTTGGGTCAGTTCCCAGTTCCGGCAGGTTCCTTACACGGTAAACTGACGAAATTGATTTAAAATAACCCATTTTTAATCTCAAAAATTCCCATTTAATCTAGAATTTGAATAAAATTCTGTAACTTTTTATATAACTCATTAAACATCATTAGATTATGGGAAAAATTTATGGGAATTTATTTTGCCATTTTACTTGTCTATATAAATTATTTATAAAACCATATTTAACCACATAATTAACATTAATTACCATCAGTGATCCAAAATTCCCAAAAAAATCCTGGACATCCCTTATGTTTCCAGAAACATCTCCAAAAATTTTAAGATTTTTCCGATTTTTTTCGGTGTGTTTCCGGCTATCAAAAATTCGCAAAAACGCGAATTTTTAACCCAAATCAAAGCTCAACCACTGGACTCCTAATTTTCCCAGAACATTCCCCATATGTTACTTAGTGTCTCTGTAAAATTTGGTGATTTATTGAATTCGTTTGGTATTTTTTTCCAGAATTCTTTTTTGTAAAACAGTCAAAATTTTACCAAAAATCATAGAAATTTCCAAAAATTATAAACTTTTACGTGGACCTTCCTGACACTACCCTTCATCACCACAGGAAATTGCAGCTCAATCCAAGTATCACGGACCAAGTTACACCCAAAACAAATTCTACCTATTCTAGTTTCGGTTTTCGGGTGTTATACCTAGCTCAAGCTTCGATTACAAGCGTTCCTTATGAGTCCAGAAGTATGTGTGGGCTATATTCAGTACCTACACATCAAGTACAATCCAAATTTGCTAGAACTTAGATCAATCAAGCTTTGATTCATTATTTTTCAGTTAATCGAATAGTTAGGCATTTTTGTCGAATAAGTGTTGATTAGGGTATCAAACCCCAAAGTTTTGTCACCATGGCTGCTATATAACACCAGGTAATTCATGTTGTGTTCATATTCAGCCCTAAAACATGTTTAAACTTCCAAAAGTCATGGATTAAAATTGGTTTTCATGGCCTAAACCATGTTTAATCAAGAAACCAAGCCTAAACACTTAAAGATTTGAGTTAATACCTTGGATTTGTTGAAGTATATGGTGAAATCAGTTGAGAAAAAGTGAAGGGGAAGCAGAATTTTGGGGATTTTTGAGTGAAAATTAAAAGAAAAATGAAAAATATATATATACGTGGGGTGGGTGGTGGCGGTTTGGGCGGGCCCACCTAGGGCCACCTCGTGCTTCGTATAACGCGATAAAAGATGATGTTTATCTTCCGTTGAGTGTTTAGGTTCGTTTGCGGGTCCCGTGCGCGTTCTCGATTTGCGTGACGGACTCCATTTCACGCGTAATTAGTGTCAAAAGACTCTGTTTTAAAAATCATGCAGAACCGTCTTGAAATCCGAACCCAGTTACATTTTAATCATAAAAGACTCGTATTAGGGTGGTTTAAGTGTTTTTAAGCTTGATTGATTGTTCCTTGCACGTTTGATTGCCTTATGTTATGCCTGAAACGAAGGCGTTTCCCTAACCGGGAAGCTGCTTCGTTTTTTGTGCCCGATCTTTTATTGGCTTCAAACCTTATGTCACAGTCTAAGGCACAAAACTAAGTTGTTCCTGGAACTCGAAATCTTAAATAATGCTACCGATAACCTAATAATCAATGTCAAAGGTTTAGTACGCTGTTAAACGGAACACTCCCGTTTAACACGTGTTTCAAGGCTAAGGACACCAACTTCGCACTGTTGGCCCTTATTAGTGTCATGTCAGTCATAACATGTTCACGGATGCCTCCAAGACATAACAGATATCATTTAATCAAGCATATAAGTCACACATGTTTTTAGGGTTTTCACGCAATTAAAGTGTTAAGTGTGCTTTACAGTTTTGGACCGTTTAGGGTGTACCTGGTTTCGTCGTGGGTGTCACAGTCTCCCCTGGTTTAGAAAGTTCGTCCCTGAAATTCAATTCGTCTAGTTAGGGAAGAGATGTGGGAATTTTCTACGGAACTCATCCTTCCATTCCCAGGTATACTCAGGTCCTTGCTTCGAGTTCCACCGGAATTTCACCAGCGAGATTGTTGGGATTGAACCCTATCAGAGGAACAGATAATGAAAGCCAAAACCGGTTTACAACAGTGGATTCACAATAAGCAGTTGTTTACACTAAGTCTTCTCCCTTGAAAGTGATTATAACAGCTGATGGTCTTATATCCACTGCCCGGATACAACTACTGCTGTTCTTCAAAACTACTGATGAAGCCCAGAAGACTGCTGAGAACTAAGCACTGCTGGTACAATCCAATGATGACAAAGCACTGCCCAATAAAGGACTGATCAACCTTAAGGAAAGCACTGATGTAAAGAGAGAGCAGTAGTTTAGTATGTCATCTGTTTTATGTATAGTCAGTGGTTAAGATTAGCAGTGTTTGTATAAGAACAGTAGATATAGGTTGTTAGGCTGTTAGACGTCGCTTTCTTGGTGACGTCAGCTGAGATGTCTCAGTGGTTTGGATTGTCTATAAATGGAACAGTACTCTGTACTATTACATTTGATCGTTTTGAGTGAGTTCTTCTCCTCAATTCAATCATTTCATCTTGTGCAACCAACCTTGGGGTATCAGGCTGAGTGGGAGTTTAGTTTGTAAGCTTGCATTGTAATCTTTTTCTTTGAATTGTAATCTTTCGACTCTATGAAAAGCAAATGTTTATCAAACTATATTCTCCTTTGATTATGTTTACAAAGTTTGTTTTCATTTCCGCTGCTCTTAAACTTTGTTTCATTTCTGTTGATGTGCTCAATATATACAAACAAGCACAATCACTAGAGCCTTCGATCCTAACAATTGGTATCAGAGCCTGGACAGTCAAATTCGATCTAACAATCAATTTGACATAACAGTTCGGCTCAAAATTCATTGATACTAAGGTTGGTTGTATTTAGTTGAAAAACAGAGTAACGAGTGATAACGCTTAAAGTTGTTATTCAAATACTCTGTAAAACAACCAAGATGTCATAAGACACACAAATCTCACACAACAAGTGATATCATGCACAAGACACTCATGGTATTTAGATCTGAAAACATATCTGTTAAACTAGGGGATTATTTCTTATTTTCAAAATTGATTTCAACTGTTATTATGAAACTTGTGATGTCACTATATTAGATGCTAAAGTATGAACCTCAGATTAACAAAAGCCTATGTTCATAAAAACATTAGTGTTTTTGCTAACATAAAAAGAGGGAAATTAAAACTTTAGTCATAAGAACTTATGTGTTGAAAACAGGTTGAGATCCTCAAAAGGAACAAATCAACTCTGTTAAAATACATTAAGAAAACAGGATAGTCCGTATCATATGTAATGTGAGATTGGTCAAAAATTTGTACAAATATGGCCAATCCTCTTAAAGCATTACTACAAAATGATTCTGGATTAAGTATTCCTTCAATAAAGACCTCCCAGTAAGTATTTCATTACTTATGAATGGGAAGGATAAAAAGGAAAGAAGAAAATTCACAAAAACTCAGAAGTGTGTTATCTCAAAACTTTTGAAGTCAGAAGAAAAGAGTATAAACATAAAACACTTAAGAGTCAAAGTTTGGGGTAACAATGGTCATTAAGCAACTATGTGCAACCATTGGTTCAAGGAAAGGTTCAAGTAACAATAGTATTCGCAGAAGAATAAACTTTCAAAAGGACTAGACAAATTTTCAGAATTATCACATGGTAACAAAATCTACACCAGGTTTTCAAAAACTCATGTGAACATGTGTCCTCATTCTTGTTGTCAATCAATCAATAAGAGAATGATGTCAAACAGTGGTTAAAATGTATTCAAAATTTCATACCACTGTTGACAAACCTCTGACCATTTTCATAAACTTGAGCTGGATATGATCAGGGGCTTTAAAAAAAAATTATACCAGATCCTTTTGATGTTGTTTTCAGAAAATCCTTTAATATTTTTTTTCTGAAAAAGGGTTTTCACAAATAAAGCAGGATATATTATTCTTTATATTTTTTTTTTTTTGAGAATAATATATTTTGAACCTTTACTGGTTTTTGATAGTAAAGTTTCAATCTCCTGTCAGGATATATTACCTTTATTTTTGCTGGTAATATTATCCTCAAAATGGTTCAAAAGGAAATGGTTCATGTATCAAGGTCATATCTAACTCAAGTTTGTCTTAAAACTGATTAAAGATTGATTGCCAAAAGACCTTGAAATACTGGGGTACTCTTGTTTTTAACTTAAATATTATAGCAAGAATGAGTTGCCTTAGTAAAAAGTTTACATCATCTGGGGTACTAAACCACTGTCAGGAAGTCGTAAAAGCTTCAAAACAGGTAAATGACATGTGGAAAAACCTTGAATGAAAATTCTCAAAACAGTTGCTGACATATTAGTCTTTCAAATCATTACCATTACCTTACCCCTAACCTCTATTTTGCTCAAACATTTGCTTCCTAATTACTGCCCACTACTGAAAGTCAACCACTGATCTTTCATTTTCTTGGCAAGCACTGATGCTCAAAATCAGTGTCTTATCCACTGATATACTATCCACTGATGGTAAAAATCATCCACTACTCTCATATTGTTACCGTTGTAGCCACTGATATTTGCTTCATCAGTGGCTCTCAAAACAACTGTCCTTCATAAAACATCTCTTCATCAGCGGATTGACACGTGGTCAGTTTTTAGCCTTCAGATCTTTGTAACCGCTGCCACATCAGCACTTACTTTTTCCCTAAATAAAACCCTGATCAAAACCCCCAAACAGGGTTTTTACACTGTCGAATTGAATTCCAAAAATTCTCTTCTCAAAGCAGTTTCCAACTTCCATTTCAAATCATTCTTCATCTTTCTTCGTCTTTCCAACCTCCATTTCATCAAAATGACGAAATCAAAATCAAAGTCAAAATCATCATCTTCGTCCAAAGAGGTCGCTCAAACAGCCGCTGAACCCATTGAAATTCCTTACAAATACCCGCATAATTATTTGGGTCTACTCACAAAACCCACCAACAACCACACATTCGATTCCATCATCGACACCATATCTGCATCAAAGTACAAAACTTTGCTTACAGCAGATGCTCCAATTTATCTGCAGACCCAGAGAGAGTTTTGGGAAAAGGCTACGCTTGAAAAACAAGATGATAAAGTCATTGCCATCAACTCCTCTATACAGGGTAAAGCAGTTCAAATTTCCCCACTATCAATTTCAGAAGTCTTTAAGCTCGATGATCAGAAAGGTAAAACTTCCTTTCCTAAAGACGAGATGAAAACTGATTTTCTGAAAAGAGGGTATGCAGAAAAATCAAAGATAGATACCTTACAAAAAGGTTACTTCCCTTCTGCACCAAGGTTTTTATTCCACACACTTTTGATGTGTGTTTCAAATAAAACAACAGCTTTTAACGAAATACCATTGAAGATTCAATGTCTGGGTTACGCTATTTTAAATAATGAAAATTACAACTATTCCCAGGAGATCTTTAATGACTTGGTAAAGAATGTTGATAGCAAATCATTTCTACTTTTTCAAAGTTTCTAAGCTATTATTTTAAACAAAAATTTGAAAAAGAAAATGAAAATTTGCTCAAACAAGGTGTTTATTTTCAAATAAAAGATTTAACACCTGAAACATTCACTAGAATGTTGACACCTATAAAAACAAAAGCAGAGGTGTCTGAGCAGAATTTAGCAGTTACCACTGCTCCTCGGACATCTGCTGCTGAGCCCACTGCTCTAGGTGATCATAGCAGCACAACCACTGCTTTGAAACCCACACCTGCCACCACCAAAAAGACCAAAAAGAAATCTTACAAAAATCCCACCAAACCCAAGAAAAAGGCAACTCTGGAAGATGAGATCCCAGAGCAACTGCCAGTGACAACACAAATGTCACAAAAAATCACTGCTGCTACTTCCTCACAGCAGTTGGTAGAAAGATCTCCACCCTTACCTCAAACTCCTCCTGCATCCTCACAAAAGGATCAGGTTGTAAGCACAGGGACCCCACATTATGAAGCTCTGGATCCAATTGGGTCCATCTTCCTCAGTCCTGATCCCAAGGACATGTCTCTTTCAACTCCTTTATCTTCACCCCTCACACTACCACCATCCATATTACCCTTGTTGCATGCAGTTGATATAGCTCAGACACAAACCAGTTCCTCTCAAACACCTATCACTGAGAGTATACTCCAACAAGTGACTGGGTCTGATGCTTATACCTCTGCTATCCCAGCAACAATTGAGGAGGTTACACTGCAGGAGTTACAAGTAATTCCTGACAGTTGTTCAAGTGGAGCAGCAACTACAAGTGTTGGATCAACAGATCTACATTTGGACAATTGTTTCATCAGTCAGACTCCCTTGAAGGCAATTTCTTCCATAGCACCTCTGGTAACAACTAGTGAGTTTACTGGTAAAATAACAAGGTTATCAAGTGCTGAAGAAAGAAGTCCCCAGTACCAAGAACAAGGGGCATCAATGGGTGATTTTTGGGACTCAGTTCCTAAGTCACACATTGATACAACCACTGCTGGTGGGGAAACAGATGATTCCATTAAATTGGATGATGATTCAAAATATTAGGAATTGACGGGCAGAGTTGAAAAACTTGAAACATCAATTGCTGAGATAAAGGATATGGTGCAGTAGCTGTTAAACGCTCAAAAAGCATAATCCACTGTTGTTCCAGCTCAAGCACCTGCACAACCTGCACTTTCTGCAAATGAGTTATGGAACTTATTCCAACCCTTGCTTGAAAGACAAAAACAAATGGCTGATCAGCAGCATGCAATACATGTATAAATGCTGACAAACATGGTGGAATCAAGATTCAAAGATACTCAAACAGACATTAAGGCTATAAAGGCCAGCATCCAAAGCACCACTGGAAAATCTCCCTCTACTATCCTTTTCATGGATAAACCCCTTGCAGATAATGCCAAAAAGGGGGAGAATATCAAGCAGTTGAAGAAAAAGGGAATTGAAGATGGCCTGTATGTTGAACCAGAACAAGGAAAACAGACATCTAAATCTTCCAAAGGCTCCAAACCCCAAATCAAAAATACTGCTATGACAGCTGATATGCTAGTGGTTTCAAAAACTGGTAGCCAAACAACTGCCATCTCTACAACACACACCACTTCATCACACATTACCACAACCACTGCCTACCATCATCATCATTACCTCCTGCTATAAAGCAGAAGACAACAGATGTTACAACATCTATTGTAATGGCAACAGTGGTTGAAACACCAGTTGTTTCAACAACTGTTTGTCAAACACGTTCCACTTCTCAAACCACCACCACTGATCCACTCAAGACATCATCAGCCTCTCCTACAATAAAAAGGAGAAGGGTTTTCATTCCTGATGATGATTCTCCATCAACATCACCAAAAACAACTTCACCGCCTTCAACCCCTGCTCAAAAGCAGAGGACATCTACTGACACATCAGTAGTTGTAATGACAACAGAGGATGAAACACCAGTTGTTTCAACAGCTGTT
>JARYGA010014225.1:0-29427 GCA_030545235.1 Helianthus tuberosus | reverse complement strand
CTTGACTATTGACAATGTGACCCAAGAATTGGACCTCCTCCAGCCAAAATTCACACTTGGAGAACTTGGCATAGAGACGGTTTCCCTGGAGTAACTCAAGAACCAAACGTAGATGCTGCGAGTGTTCGGCTTTTGATTTGGAATAGATCAGGATATCGTCGACGAATACGATTACGAAGCGATCAAGAAAGGGTTTGCACACTCGATTCATCAAGTCCATAAAGACTGCAGGAGCGTTAGTCAAACCAAAAGGCATGGCAACGAACTCGTAATGACCATAGTGGGTTCGAAAAGCGGTTTTGGGTATATCCTCTTCTTGAATGTGTAATTGATGGTAGCCTGAGCGTAGATCGATCTTTGAAAAACACGTAGCACCTTGTAGCTGGTTTAACAAATCATCCATGTGAGGTAAAGGATAGCGATTCTTGATTGTCAGCTTATTCAACTCCCGATAGTCGATGCACATCCGGAACGACTGATGCGGGTTGGTGTGTATATGGAATTTAAGTATATTTTAAGCCCTTTTTACACGTTAGTCAAGTTTTAAATTTATAAAACACGATATTTTACTAACGCCAAACACACATATGGGCAAGTGCACCCATCGTGAGCGTAGTATAGTGTTGGCAAGATACCGAGGTCGTCCAAGGACACAAGAGCTTTTAGTACCGGTTTATCCTCAACGTCTAATCAAATCAAAAGTTTAGAAAAAGGTTTTAAACTAGAAAAATAAAAACTAACTAAAATGCTAAAAAATAAAAATAAAAATAAAAACAGATAGACAAGATTAATCACTTGGCTCCGACTCGTGTTTAGTGTAACCTTTGATTATTTCCGCACTTTTGCACTATTTAAGAGATTATCTTAGTTATTGTAGTAGGCCCCTCTTTTGAAGGTGACGTTGCCCTCAACCCAGTAGTTTGAGTCAGCAAGGATACAATCCTAAAGGGTCGGATTATTGAAAGATAATTAATTAAGTTATTAATGCGTATTATGGTAGGCCCCTCTTTTGAAGGTGACGTTACCCTCGGCTAAGTAGTCTGAGTCAGTAGGGATACAGTCCTAAGTAGCCGGGTTAAAGTATTAATAGTAGCTTACATATGAGGGGATCAAAGAGTTTGGACCCCCGCCATCCAATACCGGTGGGTATTGAAGGAGGTCCTACTAAATTTGACCCAGGTCCTTGCAGGATCTATACACTGAACAAGGCAAGACTCTTACCAAACTGTTCCCTTAACCCCCGACCAGGTAGCCAACATACCTCCATATAGACCGTGGAGATATGAATGGTGAAAATCTTTTATTTTTTTATATAGACAGTAAAATAATGCCAAGACACCACGGACAAACGATAAGGAATAATCACCTTCAACATAAGAAACTAGTTATTAAAGTCATTAATACATAACCAAGTAAAAAGTGCGAAAAGATTAAAAATAAAAAGTATTACACTAGACACTTGTCTTTACCAAGTGATGTAAGAGACTTAGGCAAACATGGCCTTTGATTGTCAAGAACTCTTACGATCAATCTTGGATCCCGAGACGACTCACACACTCTATGATGGACAATGGATGATGGTGGTGGATGATGGTGTTGTGATGGTGGTGGGTGGTGGGTGAAGTGTGAGAGATGTGGTGTGCCAAGGGATGGTTTGCAAATGAGCCAAGCACCCCTATTTATAGCCTGAACAGTAGCTCGGGCACGACCCCGTGTCCAGTGGGCACGGCCCCGTGTCCAGTGGGCACGGCCCCGTGTCCATCCTCCTTCTCTGTCTTCATTAATTGCTTTTGTCTGCATTAGTTGACCACGACCCCGTGTCCGATGGGAATGACCCCGTGTGCAGAAGCATATCTGTACTATCAAGATTTGCCTGGATTCTGCGAATCTTATAGTTGACCACGCCCCCCTGTCCGCTGAGCACGGCCCCGTGGTGGGCGATGGAAGCTTCTACAGCTTTGTCTTTTATGCTGCACTTGGGCACGCCCACGTGTTCACTGAGCACGGGGCGTGTTCAGCCTTCTGTTCTCTTGTTTTGCTTGGGAAGATATTTTCGGGGAGGTCGGGCATGCCACGTTTGTTTCTTTCCTTGTATTTATGTTAGATTTAGCTGCCTTTTTGCTTCTTTTGTTAATTTGAGCTCATTTAATCCTGAAAATACAAAAGGAAGACAAAAGCACACTTTTTCCAACATTTGTACTAAAAAAGGGTTAGTTTTATGCCACAATTGATATAATTTATATGTTGCATTTTGCACACATCAAATACCCCCACACTTGAATCTTTGCTTGTCCTCAAGCAAAACTCTTTATAATGTGGCTTTACACTCCCAAATGGAATGGGTAGAAGAGAAGGTTTTTGGGCTTGTCATAGAGTGTCGGGATTTCCAAGATTCTTTATTAAGTTTTATTTTTATTTATTTACAATCCTATTCGTCATGATTTATTTAAAACTTTTCATAGGATAAATTACTTATTAGGGCATAACATGCCTTTTTAAAATTCTATTTATATACAACTTCACATACCTCACGGGGGATCACTCAACACTCGGTCGAAGATGTATTTTAGTGAATCACTCGAGAGCGGCATGAAACTTACTCCTACCATAGGCTTGCCAAGCAATCAATCCTCCTCCTTTTTAACTATATACCTTTGTAAATATCAAGAGGACTTTTGGGTGAAGGGTTAGGCTTGGGTTAAAGGTAGGTGGTTGGGTTAGTGGTTAGTAGAAAAGGGCGAAAAGCGTAAAAAGCGTCGGTTTTTGAAAGACTTTTTATTTTGCAATTTTTATTTTGATGAAGCCATGATTCAAACAAAGTTATTTTTAATGAACTTGCTTGTTTATTTCTTTTGCTTCATCATCAAAACTTTTTTTTTTAAAGTCACACGAAAAACCGAGCTTGTTACTAAAACAAAGGGTTAAAAATAAAAAAAAAGTTTTGGTGGGTGAAAGGGTGTTTGGTTTGGGTTAAGAAATGAAAATGTTTAGGCTCAAAGGGGTTAACTAGGGGGATTTTGGGTAGGTGGTAAAAAAAATAATGGTATACAAATAAAAAGGGTTAGTCCTAATGCCTCCATCATTTACTTACTCGGGTTTAAGTTGGTAAGGACCGGGAATGTATCGTCGTGGCAAGTTCTAGAGTTGTAAGAACCAAGCGGCTATTCACACAAGAAACGAAAAATGAGCATTTAGTTTAAAAATATGTATTTGTATGCTCACTAAAGACTCAAAACTCACTTTTGTGGGAATGAGTATTTATGTGATCAAGTATATATAATTAAATTTTAACTAAGCTTGTCATGCCTTTTCATAATTTTCTTATGTTGCTTCTTTTTATCACGACGCTATCGGTTGTAAATTTGTAAAAATATAACCTTTTTAGAATTTGAAATTCCCAAGTTAAACCTAGACAAGTAAAAAAAATGAAAATTTTTGAAAAAATTTGGGGTGATTAGCGGTTCCAATAGAGTTTTGTGTAAGGCTTGTAATTAGGACTTGCAAGATTCAAAGTTTTAGCATCCCCCCCCCCCCACTTAAAGTACACATTGTCCTCAATGTGTCCCAAAAATAAGTTTTTAGGTTGATTGAATGTGTAAAAGGTGTGAAAAAGCAAAATTTTATGTTACTGGGCGTCTGGACACGGCCCCGTGGTGTCCGGGCACGGCCCCGTGGTGTCCGGGCACGGCCCCGTGGTGTCCGGGCACGGCCCCGTGTTCAGGTGCCAGTAACAAAAAGTTGAACAAAAGAAACAGAAGCCTGGACACGGGGGCGTGTTGGGTGAACACGGCTCGTGTCCAGTTTACCTGAACTGGGTATTTTCTGCAGACTGTGCAGCACGGGGCCGTGTTGGGCGAGCACGGCCCGTGCTGAACTTGCTGTAATGAAGAAAGTTTCGTCGGATGGCCCTGTTTTCGTGCATGGGGTGCTGGTCCAAGTTTCCCTTGTTATCCTTCACCATCCCGAGTGTGTTTTATTCCTGAAAATTAAAACTAAACTAGAAAACATAAAAATTAATCTAAAGTAAACTAAGGATAGTTCCGTGGAATGCCTCCGTGGTGCGCCACGTTTATAAGGGTCCTTGGCTAGACCCAAAGCCTGGTCATATGTTACCCAAGTGGGATGTTTTGCATCCCATGCTACACCGTCGGAGAGCATCATCCAAGCTTGAGTCAATGACCTTCATGTAGTTGACCGGGTCTTCGTCTTCTACTCTTTTTCCGACTCCAAACTTTACTTCCTCGTCCCCAACCCTTAATGTTAGTGTTCCATCATTCATATCTACCACTACTTGGGCCATAGCTAGGAATGGCCTTCCTAGGATGAGTGGTACTTCGGTATCTTCCTCCATATCTAGTATGACAAAGTCGGCCGGAAAGACAAATTCGCCGACCTTGACCAATAGATTTTCAGCGACACCTTGTGGATATTTGACGGATCTATCGGCGAGTTGTATATTTATTTTTGTAGGACTTGCTTTTCCTAAGCCGAGTCGATTGAACATTGATGAGGGCATGAGGTTGATGCTTGCCCCGAGATCGGCTAGTGCATTACGAATGGGGGATTTCCCAATCGAGCAAGGAATTGTGAAGCTTCCAGGGTCAAGCTTCTTTTGCGGGAGTTTGTTGAGTAGTAAGGCTGAGCATTCTTCACCTAAGTTAACTAATTGCAATGATTCAATTTTCCTTTTATGAGTGAGGAAGTCCCTTATAAATTTTGAATATTTAAGCATTTGAGTTAGGACTTCGATAAATGAAATATTAACATGCAATTGTTTTAGTAAATTTTCGAACTTTGCGAATTGCTCATCGGTCTTTTGACGAATTAACCGACCGGGGTATGGAACAGGAGGAGTCTTAGTAGGCTCTTGTACTGGTGGAGAAGCCTTTTCTTGTTGGGGCGCGGGTGGAGTTGTGGTTTGGCTAGATTGGCTTCTTTCAGTTGGTGGGAGTGGAGCCTCTTCGGGACCCACAGTACGGTTTCTCAATGTTATGAGATGTACTTGCGCCTTTGGGTTGGTCTCGGTATTACTCGGTAACGCGCCTTGTGGTCTCTCGGAGAAATTTTGAGCTATTTGATTTAATTGTTTTTCAATGTTTTGAATGCTAGCTTGTTGTTTTCTAAAATTCGATTCCAATTGCTGAAATCGATCCGAGATTTTCTTTTCGGTGTCGGAGATGAGGCGAGATACAGTATCTTCAAGCCTTTCTCGTCCACCTTGTTGTTGAGAAAAATTTTGTGGTTGTTGAAAGTTAGTTCGTTGGTTTTGTTGGTTACTACTATTGTCGGGATCTCTCCAACCAAGGTTTGGGTGGTTACGCCATCCTTGGTTGTAGGTACCCGATGGAGGACCCGACGGCCTAGGTATGTTATCAATGTAGTTTACCGTTTCCGTTTGATCATCTAATTCTTTCATACAACTCCAATTTTCATGTGGCCCACCACACCCTTCACAAGCCATAACCGAGACCGTTTTTGTCATTTCTAACTTTTTTGATTTTTGAAGAAAGGGCCTCGATTTGAGCTTGTAAGGAAGTGCTTTCATCAACCTTATGGGCACCCGGGGCAATAGATTTATTTCCTCGGGGAGTGTGCCATTGAAAATTGGTTTGAGCAATTTCCCCAATTTGATTATATATTTCATTTGGGCGACGATTACCTAAAAGTCCCACGGAGCTAGAATCAAGTGTTTGTCTTGTGTGTGGCAACAACCCATTGTAGAAAGTGGATACTTGTTGCCATACCGCAAGACCATGATGGGGACACTTTTTTAGTAGCTCCTTGAACCTTTCCCAAGTTTCATATAAGGATTCCCCATCTTCTTGTGAATATGTATTAATTTCAGTCATTAATTTAGCCGTTTTAGCAGGAGGGAAATACTTATATAGAAACTTTTGGGCTAGTTCATCCCAGGCGTTTACCGAGCCAACTGGGAGGGTATTAAGCCAAGCCTTAGCTCGGTCTTTTAGTGAAAATGGAAACATCCGAAGGCGGATGGCGTCGTTTGATGCTCCATTGATCCGAAAGGTATCACATATTTCTAAGAAATTAGTAATATGTAGATGGGGATCCTCGTCCGCAAGCCCATGGAAGGTTGCGGAGTTTTGAAGCATTTGTATCAAATGTGGCCGAAGTTCGAAGTTACTGGCTTCGACATTTAGTGCATTGATAGCGGCGCCGAGATTGCCTACAGTGGGCCGTAGGTAATCCATGAGGGTACGTTGGTCCGCCATTGGAAGTGGGTCCCCCGAAACTTTCTCTTGGTTTTTAGCTTTAATTCTTTTTCTGAGAAAGCGTTTGGGTTCTTCTAGAGGTTCTTTTATGTCTCTACTAGAACTGGAGCTCATACACTACGTAGGAAGTTCAAATGTGGCGCCTGGGTTCCAAGACCTGCAATAAAAACAGAAAAGAACGTTGGTCAAAAGGTTCACCACGGCCCCGTGCTCAGCGAACACGGCCCGTCGTCGGAGATACAGTGATTGTTTTCCGGATCCCTGTTACTGGGGAATTGGACACGACCCCGTGTTGCACCGACACGGCCCTGTGCTCAGCTCTCTGTAACTTGGAAAATAAAAACTGCCAGTAACAATGCTGGGCACGGCCCGTGTCCGACCAGGCACGGCCCGTGCTGAGCTCTGCAGAAGCTGAAAAACTAAGAAAAATCCTAAAAAAACAGAAAAAATAAGAAAAACGATTAGGCCGTTGATTCCTAACTTTCTTAAAATCCTTGTGTCCCCGGCAGCGGCGCCAAAAACTTGATGCGGGTTGGTGTGTATATGGAATTTAAGTATATTTTAAGCCCTTTTTACACGTTAGTCAAGTTTTAAATTTATAAAACACGATATTTTACTAACACCAAACACACATATGGGCAAGTGCACCCATCGTGAGCGTAGTATAATGTTGGCAAGATACCGAGGTCGTCCAAGGACACAAGAGTTTTTAGTACCGGTTTATCCTCAACGTCTAATCAAATCAAAAGTTTAGAAAAAGGTTTTAAACTAGAAAAATAAAAACTAACTAAAATGCTAAAAAATAAAAATAAAAATAAAAACAGATAGACAAGATGAATCACTTGGCTCCCGACTCGTGTTAAGTGTAACCTTTGATTATTTCCGCACTTTTGCACTATTTAAGAGATTATCGTAGTTATTGTAGTAGGCCCCTCTTTTGAAGGTGACGTTACCCTCAACCCAGTAGTTTGAGTCAGCAAGGATACAATCCTAAAGGGTCGGATTATTGAAAGATAATTAATTAAGTTATTAATGCGTATTATGGTAGGCCCCTCTTTTGAAGGTGACGTTACCCTCGGCTAAGTAGTCTGAGTCAGCAGGGATACAGTCCTAAGTAGCCGGGTTAAAGTATTAATAGTAGCTTACATATGAGGGGATCAAAGAGTTTGGACCCCCGCCATCCAATACCGGTGGGTATTGAAGGAGGTCCTACTAAATTTGACCCAGGTCCTTGCAGGATCTATACAATGAACAAGGCAAGACTCTTACCAAATCGTTCCCTTAACCCCCGACCAGGTAGCCAACATACCTCCATATAGACCGTGGATATATGAATGGTGAAAATCTTTTATTTTATATAGACAGTAAAATAATGCCAAGACACCACGGACAAACGATAAGGAATAATCACCTTCAACATAAGAAACTAGTTATTAAAGTCATTAATACATAACCAAGTAAAAAGTGCGAAAAGATTAAAAATAAAAAGTATTACACTAGACACTTGTCTTCACCAAGTGATGTAAGAGACTTAGGCAAACATGGCCTTTGATTGTCAAGAACTCTTACGATCAATCTTGGATCCCGAGACGACTCACACACTCTATGATGGACAATGGATGATGGTGGTGGATGATGGTGTTGTGATGGTGGTGGGTGGTGGGTGAAGTGTGAGAGAGGTGGTGTACCAAGGGATGGTTTGCAAATGAGCCAAGCACCCCTATTTATAGCCTGAACAGTAGCTCGGGTGTCACGCCCCAACCGATGGCGGAAACATCGGGATGAGACGAACAAATTGCTCAAAACATCATAACACTATGTGACAATATTTAATTAAACTCAAATTTCATTGCAAGAACTAAATTGTCATACAACATGAAAAATGGAAATACAACATTTTTCGAATTCAAATCAACAAAAGATAAATAGATTTAAGGTGTGTATCTAGTCCACCCTAAACTTGTTTCATCATTCATCCATACTTCAATAATCAACCTGCAACATGTATTAAAATAGAGTTTCAATGCAAAGGCAATGAGCGAGTATACAAGTTTGTTTACATAGCATAATAGAATAAAAACTCAAATCCAATCATGATTCATAATATGTGAATTACTAGTATGCAATTTTGGCGTACACTATGATCAAACCCAAGAATCCAACGCATAAAATAGCCTAATCCCAATTGATAGCGGGATGGTAAATGTTTAACTTAACAATACCCCAAGTTTAACGGGCGGTGCGTAAATCCTATAGCGCTATAATTGTTAAGGTGGGCTAGCAAAGTTAATGAGCATATACGTTCCAAATCGTTCAAATAGAGCATACAAGAATCATAAGTAAAGCACATTAGTTTCATGTTTGTACAAGGATTGAGTATGTTTAGTTTCTAGTTTCAAAGATTGTTTACATAATGTACATGTTGCATCCCAAAATAAAAAGGGGAAAAAGGGATCGAGTATACTCACGGTGGTTGCAAGCTTTCCTACTTGAAATCCCGCGAGCGAGTTTGGTGGATGGATTAAGTTGGAGCACCTAGTCCTTCTACACGAGGAAACATAGGTGTGTGAGTTTGGCGTTCAACGAAAGATTATAAATTTGGAGTTTTAACATGACATAAAGTAGAAAAATATGATACGAAAAATAATCATCTTTAACTTAGTAACCCTTGTATGACACTAGGTAACCACTAGGGTTATATTGTATTTCATGGGTAATATGCCCATTAGAATCATACTTGGAGTTTTAAGTCTTAGATGGTATTCTACTACTTTAACATATAAACACAAGTTTAACATTAAAGGTTCGAATGAGTGTATATATATATATTTAGGTTAAGTATTACATATTATTAAGTCCAATAATTCAAGTAGGAGGTAGAAGATTAAATCTTCATTTAGGCACCTCGAGTTATCATGGATGTCATGTATGGGGTAGGAAGAACAAGCTTCCGTTTAGGAACCCCTTGAATGTTCACCACTTCTCTTGAGGTAAAAACAACCAAGGAGGGTCACGAACTAGGATTAGTATAATATAAACAATCTAACTAAGAGAAATCATCAAATCATGTGAGGATTGTATGTTTGGAACAACCCAAGTTGTTCCATAATCACTCTACATCAAGAACTAGCTCGAACATGACTTGTGGGTCAAAACACCCTAACAAAACAGAAAGTTTATGAGGTTTAATCCTCTGATTTAAGTGTCTCAACCATGTTTTTAAGCTTAACCAACCATAAGAGAGGTTGTAAGCATTAGGACATTGGTGTGAGATGTGTTAGACACAAGTTGGAACAAGTTTGAAAAGTATGTAACAAAACAGAAAGTTTAGGTCCTTTTTAGGGCAATTCCAAGCCTGATTTCTCCAAGGAAAAACCAAGGAATCAAACCCAAGGACATAACAAAGCAATAGAAGAAAGAATCAAGTGATTTGGAGTGAAAACAAGCAAGTTACACTCACTTTTGTAGAAGTATATGAATCTGTCCAAGAACTCAGATTTGCTGCAGATTTAGAGTAAATTTGTGTAGTGTAATGAGTTGTGAAAGTGAAAAAAGGGTTAGAGAGGGTGTGTATTTATAGTGGAAGAGTTTGGAGTTGATTGGAGGTGATTAGAGGTGGATTAAAGGTGATTGGGTGAGATTAGAAGATTGGATTTCGTGCATACTAGCTGAGAAAACACAAAGGCTGTTGAAACAAGGGCCTCGCGTGACGCTAGGAGGCTTGGCGTCACGCGGCGCCTCATTCTTGCCAACTTTGGTTTTGTTACAATTCAGTCCCTGTAGTTTCTTGTTTGATGCCTTTAGGTGCATTCTTGAATGTTTAGGGACTTGTTTGGTCATATAAGCATAGTTTAAGATATAATCAAGCATGGCGATCATAACACAAGTATAATTGAGTGTATAAGTATCGTAATCAAGTGTCGTTCTCGTTCAAAACACGTTTCGTGCATAAGTTTAGTTTAATTACAAGTTTAGCACATATTTTCCAAGAATAACGATTTAACCTCAATTGATTCACAAAATCGAACATACGAGCATACATAGAGCGTGTACAACATATTTGTAACAAAACACGAATTTCATTAATGATCCAAGTCTCGGTTTTACAACAATTACAAAGGAAGAGCGATTACAAGAATAACAAGTTTCCAAAAATAGAAACACGAACAAAGCTTCCTATAAATGGAAAGTACAAAAGAGCCGGGCGTTACAGTCTCCCCTCCTTTAGGAAATTTCGTCCCGAAATTTAGGAAGACGTAGGGAAGAGATAAGGGTATTTCTTCTTCATCTCGCTCTTGAGTTCCCAAGTGAATTCAGCGCCTCGTTTACCTTCCCATCGAACCTTGACGATAGGAATTTTACTGCGCCTCAATAATTTGACTCCTTGATCCACGATTTCGACGGGTTTCTCCACAAAGTGCAAAGTGTCATTTATTTGGAGATATTCAAGAGGGACTTGAAGTCCTTCTTCAGCGTGACACTTCTTTAGATTTGAGACATGAAACGTTGGATGAACGTTGTTGAGTTCTTGAGGTAAATCGAGTCGATAAGCCACCGCACTAATCCTTTCGAGTACCTTGAAAGGACCAACATAGCGAGGGGCAAGATTTCCCTTTTTACCAAAACGAACCACTCCTTTTCAAGGAGATACTTTGAGTAGAACATGATCCCCAACGTTGAGTTGCATCGGCTTGCGCCCCTTATCAGCATAGACCTTTTGACGATTTCGGGCCTTGAGTAAGTTATCACGGATTTGGTGAATCTTATCCGTTGCTTCTTGTATGATTTCAGGGCCAGTAAAGTGTTTGTCACCAATCTCGTGCCAGTTTAAAGGAGATCGGCATTTGCGACCATACAATGCCTCGAATGGAGCCATTTTAATACTGGAGTGGTAGCTATTGTTGTACGAGAACTCGATCAAAGGTAAATGCACATCCCAACTACCACCAAAGTCGATGACACAAGAACGGAGCATGTCCTCTAGGGTTTGGATAGTACGTTCAGTCTGTCCATCCGTTTGAGGATGAAAAGCCGTACTTAGATTTAAATGAGTACCCATAGCGGACTGAAAGGTTTGCCAGAGACGCGAAGTAAATCGACCATCGCGATCGGAAATGATGTCGAGAGGAATACCATGATGTCGTATGACTTCATCGGTATAGATGCGAGCAAGTCGTTCAACCTTGAAATCTTCGCGAATAGGAATGAATTGAGCGGACTTGGTCAAACGATCGATGATCACCCAAATGCTATCGTGACCGGAAGATGTACGAGGGAGTTTAGTGATGAAGTCCATCGCGATGCTATCCCATTTCCAAACGGGGATTTCGGGTTGTTCGAGTAGACCAGAAGGTCATTGATGCTCGGCTTTGACTTTTGAACACGTAAGACACTTAGAGACGTAAACGGCAATGTCTTTCTTCATACCAGGCCACCAATAGGATGTACGTAGATTATGATACATCTTGTCGGCACCAGGATGAATTGAGTACTTGGATTTGTGTGCTTCGTTCATGATGAAGTCTCGAAGTTCTTCGCGATCAGGGACCCAGGCACGATTGTCGAGGTATAGGATACCATCGGCCTTGGAGACGAGATCGTGTTCTTTAGCGCCTCGTATCTAAACATGGAAGTTACCTTCATTCATAGAGGCGTGCTGGGCTTCATGAATGCGGCGTGGAAGATCGTTCACAAGTTGAAGACAACGAATACCCTTCATATGAGTCTTACGACTAAGGGCGTCAGCTACTACATTTGCTTTACCTGGATGGTATTTGATTTCGCAGTCGTAGTCGTTTAACAGTTCCACCCAACGACGTTGACGCATGTTTAGTTCCTTTTGGTCGAAGATATGTTGAAGGCTCTTGTGGTCCGTGAAAACCTCACACTTAGTACCATAAAGGTAGTGTCGCCAAATCTTCAACGCAAAAACAACTGCGCCAAGTTCAAGGTCGTGGGTGGTATAGTTTTTCTCATGTATTTTGAGTTGACGAGATGCATAAGCGATGACCTTGCCTCGTTGCATGAGAACGCAACCAAGACCACGGTTCGATGCATCGCAATACACTACGAAATCATCATTTCCATCAGGAAGAGTAAGAATAGGAGCGTTGCAAAGCAAGTCCTTGAGAGTCTGAAAGGATTCCTCTTGCTCAGGACCCCAAGCAAAAGGTTTCTCCTTTTGGGTCAACAAAGTAAGGGGAACGGCGATTTTTGAAAAATTCGAGATGAATCGACGGTAATAACCCGCCAATCCTAAGAAAGAACGGATTTCGGAAAGAGATTTAGGCGCGGTCCAATTCTTTATAGCCTCGATCTTTGCAGGGTCGACATGGATTCCTTTTTCACTAACAACGTGTCCAAGGAATTGGACTTCTTTAATCCAGAACTCGCATTTAGAGAACTTAGCGTATAAGCGTTCAACACGTAAGAGCTCGAGTATAAGACGAAGATGACGTTCATGATCGGCTCGAGTTTTAGAATAAATGAGGATATCATCAATGAAGACGATCACGAAACGATCCAAATAGGGCTTACAAACACGATTAATTAGATCCATGAACACAGCGGGTGCGTTGGTCAAGCCAAAAGGCATAACCACGAACTCGTAATGTCCATAGCGAGTGCGAAAAGCGGTTTTGGGCACGTCATCTTCGAGGACCTGAAGTTGGTGATAGCCAGAACGAAGATCGATTTTGGAGAAACAAGTAGCGCCTTGAAGTTGGTCAAAGAGGTCGTCGATACGCGGGAGAGGGTAACGATTCTTGACAGTGAGTTTGTTGAGCTCGCGATAATCGATACACATACGGAAAGAGCCGTCTTTCTTTTTAACGAAAAGCACAGGTGCACCCCAAGGTGAGGTACTTGGACGAATGAAGCCTTTATCGAGGAGTTCTTGAAGCTGCGTAGATAATTCTTGCATCTCAGAAGGTGCAAGACGATAAGGAGCCTTGGCAACAGGAGTCGCACCAGGTACGAGGTCAATACGAAAGTCAACTGATCGAGGGGGAGGAGGACCAGGTAGATCTTCAGGAAAGACGTCAGGGAAGTCGCGCACCACTGGAACATCACTTAAACTCTTTCCCTTGCCCTTTTCTTCCACAACGTGGGCTAAAAAGGCAAAGTACTGTTTGCGTAAGTATTTGTTCGCTTGTGTGCAGGACATCAACTTCAGTCCCTTTGAAGGTCGGTCTCCATAGACGTGCAAAACATCACCAGAAGGAAGGGGCAACCGAACGTATTTCTCGTGACAAGCGATTTCAGCATGGTTCTTTTGAAGCCAATCCATGCCTATGATGACGTCGAAACTACCCAATTGTATGGGTATGAGATCGATAGGGAAGACGTGTTCGTTAAGAGTAAGACGACAATCACGAAGAACGGAATCGACTAAGATGGACTTGCCATTGGCGACTTCAACGGAAAACGACTTAGGTAGTTTAGAGCGCGTGCAATTTAACAATGATTCGAATTCTAAGGACACAAAGCTTTTGTCCGCACCAGTATCAAATAGTATCGAAGCATAAAGATGGTTAACAAGAAACGTACCGTTAACGACATTATTGTCGTTGCGCGCTTGATTCGCGTTCAGATTGAAACAGCGTCCACGAGGAGGTTGTAGTTGCTCTTGATTCCATAGTGGGCATTGAGGACGAAGATGATTGGCGTCTCCACATTTGAAACAAGCTCTAGCGGGTCTTGCAGGTGGAGCCTGTTGTGCTTGCTGAGCTTGTGGGGCTTGTTGCGCTTGCTGAGCTGGTGGGGCCTGTTGTTGTTGATTGAAGCGACAAAAGTTGGAGGTATGTCCATAACGGTTGCAATTGTCACAACGACGGCACCTAGCGTTTGCGGGATGATGGAAATTACAAGTGGCACACTTGGGGTGAATCCCAGTGTACGACTTTTGGGTGTTATCAGGAGTAACAAGGTTTGGGTTAACGGGTGGTACAATCGCATTGCAAACAGGGTTCGATTGCTTTCGCTTCTTTCCCCTATTGCCACTCGACTATTGGGTGATTTGGTTGGCTGGCTTGAAAGAAGCGGGGTTTGCGGCTTGTTTATCGCGTACACGGTTGTTGTTCAGAGAAGCGGCCAAACGATAAACAGCTTCGATATTGTCGAGTTTGGCAGCCTCGATCGTATCGCGCATAGCAGAGGGTAACCCATGGATGTATTTAGTTATCTTGCGAGCAATGGTCAGGACAAGGTGGGGGACAATGAAGCTAAGTTGTTTGAAACGGGTGGTGTAAGCTAGGTTCTCATCTCCCACTTGCTTGAGTGCCCAAAATTCTTCCTCCAACTTTTGTTGCTCATGCGGAGGACAAAACTCATCCATCATCAGGGCCTTTACTTCCTCTCATGCCAACGCATATGCCAGTTCGTTCGAACGAATGTTCCTCTCGTTCGTCCACCATTCGAGAGCTCGGGAATACCCCAGTCGCACTACGCGTTTTGAGCTCATTAGGGCAATCGCTGTTGATGAACGTGACCTCTATGCTATCGAACCACTCGAGCATGGCGGTCACCCCATCATTGCCAGTGAATGGCTTGGGATTGCACGATGAAAAGTGCTTGAAGTTGAACGAAGCGGGCTTGCGTATTTCGACCTTGGAGTCGACGGAGGAGTTCGGAGTTTCAGAAGCTCGAATCTCGGAAACGACCTTTGGAACGACGCGCGCAAATTGATCGGCCATGAAAGCCATCATCTTCTTCGTAGCACGGGACTTTGACTTCTTAGACGAGTTGGAGTGACGAGAAGACATCTAAGATTCAAAAGAACGAATAGGTGAAACTTGATCATAACGTTTGTTTACGAAAAATCGTTTGCATAAAATGATTCACATAGCATAAAGTGTCACATAGCATAAAAGATTCAAATTGGTTCACATCGCATAAAGAGTTTAGGAGTTTCACATAGCATAGTCATGAGTTCCACATAGTATAGCATGAATAAATGAAAGCATTGTAAATTTAGTTTGTTCACGAGGGAGTATTATTGTTTGTGATTGCGATAACGTGCGAAATGATTAAAACGAAATTTTGAAATGAACGAACGTTCAAGTATAAAATCACATATAAATTGAGACACATAAAAGAAAGGCTCAATAAAACATAGGATTGTTTCGGATAGAGAAACGTCGACTATTCCAAAGTGGGTCGAAAGTCCTTTCGAATTAGAGAAAACGTGCTTTGGCCTATAGGTAAGATACTCTCGTCGAGAAGCGATTAACGGTATCTTACCCTTCCGGTTACTACACATCTCTAATTGATTGAAACAATCGGGACTTTGGCGAGATTGAAAATCGAGGAATGGGACTTAATCGACGAGATGCGGGTTTCACCCCTAGCTTGACGATTTCGTACCCTAAATGTGGTTGGTACTTGTCGGGTCAAAATAAAATTTCGACACTTTGACAAGGGTCCACTAGAGTTGAAATGGAAATGGAAATTACCATTAAGTTGTGGATTTCACTCCTAGCTTAATGGTGAAATTTCGTGCAAAATAGTTTAAGGTAGAATGAGAGTCGTTTACCAAATTGTGGGTTTCACGCCTATTTTGGTAAAGTTGTCTCGTTTGTGTTACAAGAGTATACAAATAAACATAAGTGTATTCATGTTAACCTTAGGAAAGGCATGTAAATTTAATCAACAAGAAGTATAGCTAGGAAGCATGCATGGTAGAGTACAAAAGTTTTAAACGACACATAAGAGGCAAAATTCCTAAAACTATAGATTAGGGCAAAAGCATGGCAATTTTCCTAATTCCCTATAGTTATGGCTCTGATACCAATCTGTCACACCCCAACCGATGGCGGAAACATCGGGATGAGACGAACAAATTGCTCAAAACATCATAACACTATGTGACAATATTTAATTAAACTCAAATTTCATTGCAAGAACTAAATTGTCATACAACATGAAAAATGGAAATACAACATTTTTCGAATTCAAATCAACAAAAGATAAATAGATTTAAGGTGTGTATCTAGTCCACCCTAAACTTGTTTCATCATTCATCCATACTTCAATAATCAACCTGCAACATGTATTAAAATAGAGTTTCAATGCAAAGGCAATGAGCGAGTATACAAGTTTGTTTACATAGCATAATAGAATAAAAACTCAAATCCAATCATGATTCATAATATGTGAATTACTAGTATGCAATTTTGGCGTACACTATGATCAAACCCAAGAATCCAACGCATAAAATAGCCTAATCCCAATTGATAGCGGGATGGTAAATGTTTAACTTAACAATACCCCAAGTTTAACGGGCGGTGCGTAAATCCTATAGCGCTATAATTGTTAAGGTGGGCTAGCAAAGTTAATGAGTATATACGTTCCAAATCGTTCAAATAGAGCATACAAGAATCATAAGTAAAGCACATTAGTTTCATGTTTGTACAAGGATTGAGTATGTTTAGTTTCTAGTTTCAAAGATTGTTTACATAATGTACATGTTGCATCCCAAAATAAAAAGGGGAAAACGGGATCGAGTATACTCACGGTGGTTGCAAGCTTTCCTACTTGAAATCCCGCGAGCGAGTTTGGTGGATGGATTAAGTTGGAGCACCTAGTCCTTCTACACGAGGAAACATAGGTGTGTGAGTTTGGCGTTCAACGGAAGATTATAAATTTGGAGTTTTAACATGACATAAAGTAGAAAAATATGATACGAAAAATAATCATCTTTAACTTAGTAACCCTTGTATGACACTAGGTAACCACTAGGGTTATATTGTATTTCATGGGTAATATGCCCATTAGAATCATACTTGGAGTTTTAAGTCTTAGATGGTATTCTACTACTTTAACATATAAACACAAGTTTAACATTAAAGGTTCGAATGAGTGTATATATATATATATAGGTTAAGTATTACATATTATTAAGTCCAATAATTCAAGTAGGAGGTAGAAGATTAAATCTTCATTTAGGCACCTCGAGTTATCATGGATGTCATGTATGGGGTAGGAAGAACAAGCTTCCGTTTAGGAACCCCTTGAATGTTCACCACTTCTCTTGAGGTAAAAACAACCAAGGAGGGTCACGAACTAGGATTAGTATAATATAAACAATCTAACTAAGAGAAATCATCAAATCATGTGAGGATTGTATGTTTGGAACAACCCAAGTTGTTCCATAATCACTCTACATCAAGAACTAGCTCGAACATGACTTGTGGGTCAAAACACCCTAACAAAACAGAAAGTTTATGAGGTTTAATCCTCTGATTTAAGTGTCTCAACCATGTTTTTAAGCTTAACCAACCATAAGAGAGGTTGTAAGCATTAGGACATTGGTGTGAGATGTGTTAGACACAAGTTGGAACAAGTTTGAAAAGTATGTAACAAAACAGAAAGTTTAGGTCCTTTTTAGGGCAATTCCAAGCCTGATTTCTCCAAGGAAAAACCAAGGAATCAAACCCAAGGACATAACAAAGCAATAGAAGAAAGAATCAAGTGATTTGGAGTGAAAACAAGCAAGTTACACTCACTTTTGTAGAAGTATATGAATCTGTCCAAGAACTCAGATTTGCTGCAGATTTAGAGTAAATTTGTGTAGTGTAATGAGTTGTGAAAGTGTAAAAAGGGTTAGAGAGGGTGTGTATTTATAGTGGAAGAGTTTGGAGTTGATTGGAGGTGATTAGAGGTGGATTAAAGGTGATTGGGTGAGATTAGAAGATTGGATTTCGTGCATACTAGCTGAGAAAACACAAAGGCTGTCGAAACAAGGGCCTCGCGTGACGCTAGGAGGCTTGGCGTCACGCGGCGCCTCATTCTTGCCAACTTTGGTTTTGTTACAATTCAGTCCCTGTAGTTTCTTGTTTGATGCCTTTAGGTGCATTCTTGAATGTTTAGGGACTTGTTTGGTCATATAAGCATAGTTTAAGATATAATCAAGCATGGCGATCATAACACAAGTATAATTGAGTGTATAAGTATCGTAATCAAGTGTCGTTCTCGTTCAAAACATGTTTCGTGCATAAGTTTAGTTTAATTACAAGTTTAGCACATATTTTCCAAGAATAACGATTTAACCTCAATTGATTCACAAAATCGAACATACGAGCATACATAGAGCGTGTACAACATATTTGTAACAAAACACGAATTTCATTAATGATCCAAGTCTCGGTTTTACAACAATTACAAAGGAAGAGCGATTACAAGAATAACAAGTTTCCAAAAATAGAAACACGAACAAAGCTTCCTATAAATGGAAAGTACAAAAGAGCCGGGCGTTACATCGGGCACGGCCCCGTGTCCAGTGGGCACGGCCCCGTGTCCATCCTCCTTCTCTGTCTTCATTAATTGCTTTTGTCTGCATTAGTTGACCACGGCCCCGTGTCCGATGGGCACGACCCCGTGTGCAGAAGCATATCTGTACTATCAAGATTTGCCTGGATTCTGCGAATCTTATAGTTGACCACGGCCCCGTGTCCGCTGAGTACAGCTTTGTCTTTTATGCTGACACTTGGGCACGCCCCCTTGTTCAGCCTTCTGTTCTCTTGTTTTGCTTGGGAAGATGCTTTCGGGGAGGTCGTGTAAGACCCTAACACGCTTTAACCGAAAAGACGCAGCGGAAAATACGTACCATAAAATTTCTTTCATTACAAACGTCTTGACTTACTTGAAAGTTCATTTTAATATGAATCTTTTACAAAAATAAGGTATAAGTCATGTTTACTAAATACATACTCAAATATCCCCGTACAATCTACTTTGTGACCCGATCTTCGATCTCTATTCCTCGTGATAACCGCCTGTGATTCGTATAACCTGCACTCACCACATACATTCATAACATTAGTATACAATACATAAACAAGATTCAACCTCGTACACTTCCCATTTCGTTATCTTTCTAACTTTAAGCATTTCATCTGCGTATCCATGTCCTGGTGAGGCTTCAATAATGTACCTGCATTACCTTTCATTCTCAAGGCACACTATTAATAACGTATTACTCAACGTATCTATATCACGCGTACATACATTCTTACATGCATACATACATATCTACATACGTACATGCCTTCCTATAACTCTACAAACGTGCATACACTCATACGTACCTTCATATATACCAAACATACATCTACATACGCACATACATTACTACGTCTCTACATACGTACATATACACATACGTATCTTCACATATACATAAATGCATATCTACATACGTACACGTTCAAGATCTTACATACCTCTTATATATCCATACATTAATTACATGGTACTTAGACTTAGATTTATAGCCCATAAACGTCAAAGGAATGATCAAAATCATGTTTGGGAGGCCCGTCGTGGTCCACGAATGATAAACCGAAGCCTACTATACCCAAATCAACTTAGATAACATTTTTCAGGTTTTTGAACATGGGGAGGCCGTCGGCGACGGCCCTTGCAAATGCCCGTAGCCCAAAACTTCCGTAGACAGTCAAATAACCCGTCAGCCAAAAACTGACTTTCCAGAGCCCGTCGGCGACGCCCTCTAGAATTTGCATTTTTCTGCAGTTCCGTTTCGCCGTCCGTACGCACTAAAACGCGCATAACTTTTGAACCGTTTACCCGTTTAACCTCCCGTTTCTTCCTACATGCTTGTAAATTCACATTCTATCATATGAACTTGAAATCCAACATCCGGTTTAAGGAAAATATTCACTTAAAGCTCTCGGCTTATATACCCGCTTTCACTTATTCGACCCGTTCATGTTTTCATCAAACATCTCATTCCTTTTAGCCCAAAACTTACATGAACCTTATAACCATAATACTTTTACGTTATCCGGAGTTTCATACTTGTGATTTACACACCCGATACCCGGTATGCATTAAACTCATTCATTATTACCTAATTGAACATTAGATAGTACAATTTCCATCTATGAAATTATTTATTCATTTACTCGTAATTTCCTACCGAACCACTTGCCCATTAACCCGCATCACCGTTACTTGATTAGCATGCTTACGTACAATTTTACCCATTACCCGGTTATCATACCGTCGTCATTACTTATGCCACCATTCCGTATTACAATAAATCATTATTTTGACCCGTATGGTCTACTTAACGAAAATCCTCACTTATATAATCAAACCTTATTAGACTCCAATTATCATGCATAAATAACTAGTACACAACTTTGCTTAAATAAACTAAGCAGTGATTCCGGAAATCACTTACCTTATGCGTCCATGCTCGTATCCGCTTCCTTGCTTCTTCTTGACCCGTTAACACCTCGTGCTTGAGTCCGTCTCGACGTGATTCCTTTACTTCCATTTCATCAAAATCACGCCCTTATTAGCATACTCATTTGTACATGTTAACTATCATATAAATCGCATATTTCACACTAAACTTTCATTAGTCATTTCTAACAAACATAACTCATATGATCATGTCCATATCCGTTTAAGCTCATGTAATTCATCATGTCAGTACATTTAACACGTATTGCTATAACATGTACCATACTACTTCCTACAGTCCTACCTTTACGACAACGAGTCAAATCATGTTTCTTATACTTAGTTGACTTTCAGAAGTCAACAATTCATCATGTGAACTTTCGACTTATTCCCATCTACTCGTAATATCAAAGTAGGCTATACGAAAGGCACCATATACATTACCTACTCTCGATGCAAATTGTAACGCCCCAAAATCTGAATGTTAATGTTTGTTGTATGTTATTATGTGACACGTCAGGAAATAAATAACTAGGCTATTTAACCTAGTTAAGGGTATGGTCAAAAGTCTTAAATGATTAAGGTAGTGTCAGTTATGTTTTAAAAGTAAACCCGAGGGGCTAAAATGGAACAAATGAAAGTTAAGTTATAAAATGTCTAACACACACAAACACACACATACGTGTGTTCGAGAAAGAGAGCAGGAGGCTCCCATGGAGCCTCAAACCCTAGTTCCATCTTTATGCTCAAATCGGAAGGCAAGATGAAGCTCAAATCCATAACCGAGCATGGATTAATGATCTCCAACACGAGGGGATCATAAGGTATGTCGAAAATCTAAGATTGGTGATCATGTGTAAAGTGGGTTATGTTTTAATCCATGAGTTTAAGTGAAATTGAGCATTGGTATGTGTTATAATCATCATATAGAACATGGGTTATGAGTGGTTTGCGTTAATTTGATGTTTAGAGGTGACACCCGTTAGTTAGGGTGAAGATGATGACTAGAATCACCTCCTATGTTCAAGTCTTGTTGAAAGATTGATGTATTATGTGGGTATGATGAATTATTGTTAGATGAAAGTATAGGAATATGATGATGTTATGTTTAATGTTCATTTGGAATGATACATGATGATTAGTAGTTGGTTTTGATGGGTTATGTATGAGTTTAGAAGAATTGTGCATGAAATAGTTGTACGTTATGCTTAAAAGGTAGTACTCACATCAAGTGTATGATGAAATGTATATAGTGTCGTACGTATAGTCGATTATGATGTTACGGGTATTCGATGATAAGTCGATAGTTGAGTATGGTTAATAGTTGACTTTTGAAAGTCAACTAAGTATAAGAAACATGATTTGACTCATTGTCGTAAATGTAGGTTGATGGGAAGTCGTATGGTACATGTTATAGCAATCCGTGTTAAATGTAATGACATGATGAGTTATATGAGTTTAACGTATACGGATATGATTATATGAAGTTGATTATGTATTTTAATGCTTGTTAGAAATGACTAAGGCAAGTTAAGTGTGAATTATGCGAATGATATGAATGTTACATGTACATATGAGTATGCTAATAAGAGCGTGGTTTCGATGAAATGAAAGTATAGGAATCACGTCGTGACGGACTCAAGTAGGAGGTGTTAACGGGTCAAGATGAGGCAAGGAATCGGATACGAGCGCGGACGCATAAGGTAAGTGATTTCTATAATCACTTCTTATGTTCGGATAGGTGATATGGTGTTTTAATTTACTAAACATGATGGTTGAGGTCAAATATGTGACGTAATCTTATGTCGTAAAGGATGGAATTTAAAGTTGACCAAAATGCCCTTGATGGGTATTTTGGGCAAACGATCTTAACAAGTAGTTTAGGAACAAGTTATTTGATGAGTATAATGTTTTGAACAAGTATGGAAACGAAGAGTATGGTCTTGGTATGTCATAAACCAATTAATGCGCAAATACCCATAATGGGTCAAATAATTAGAATGTGATAATAAGTCGATAAGGCGTAAGATAAGAATTTCGTTAATCCGGATGTGGGATTTTAAGTTTATATGATAGAATGTGAATTTACAAGCATGTAGGAAGAAACGGGAGGTTAAACGGGTAAACGGTTCGAAAGTTATGCGCGTTTTAGTGCGTTCGGACGTCGAAACGGATCTGCAGAAAAATGCACTTTAGAGAGGCCGTCGCCGACGGGCAAGGAGGCCGTCGCCGACGGGCAAGGGAAAACCACTTTTTTTGCTGACGGGTTAACACACTGCCGACGGGTTAAATGGCCCGACGGGCATATCTACAACCCGTCGCCGACGGCTTGGAGCCCGTCGGCGACGGGCACTTGTTTGTAAGCTTTTATTTTTCGCGTCTGGTGTTTCCGGTTGACCCGTAACGTGTCCTGGTGCTCCGGTTTTCGACCCGGTAGCATGTAAAGCTCCCGAAAAGCTCCCTAACCTTGTCTTATGTATATATGAAGATACGCGTGACAGTATGCATGTATGGGAATGCGTAGTAATGTAGGTATGTATGTGGATGTGTATACACGAATGTATAAGGGTATGTATGAGTGTATGCACGTATGTAAAGTTGTAGGAAGGGTATGTTTGTACGTAGATGTGTATGTATGTATGTATAAGCGTATATATGAGTGTATGCACGTATGTAAAGTTGTAGGAAGGGTATGTTTGTACGTAGATGTGTATGTATGTATGTATAAGCGTATATATGAGTGTATGCACGTATGTAAAGTTGTAGGAAAGGTATGTTTGTACGTAGATGTGTATGTATGTATGTATAAGCGTATATATGAGTGTATGCACGTATGTAAAGTTGTAGGAAGGGTATGTTTGTACGTAGATGTGTATGTATGTATGTATAGTACGTATGAAGTACATAGAGGTGTATGTATGTATGTATAAGAGTATATAAGAGTGTATGCATGTATGTGATGATGTAAGAGAGTATGCATGTATGTGATGACGTAGGAAGGGTATGTACGAATATGGAAGAGTATGTATGTACGTATAAAGATGTGTATGAGTGTATGCATGAATGTGAAGATGTGAGCTTAATGTACGTACGTATGTAAGCATGAGTTAGACATTGAGGGTTTATGTTAATAATGGTGTACGTTGAGAATGAAAGGTATGCAGGTACATTATTGAAGCCTCATCAGAAAATGGATACGCGAATGAGATGCTTAAAGCTTGTTAAAGAACGAAATGGGAAGTGCATATGAATGAGCTGGTTTATATAACTTGTGCTAATGTTTCGGATGTATGTGGTGAATGCAGGTTGTACGGATGATGAGCGATTATCACAAGGATTAGGGATTGAAGACCGAGTCACGAGAGAGATTGTACGGGGACGTTGAATGTAAAATGTAATAAGTGAAAGCTATGTTTTTAGTTAACAGATAAGAGGATGACAGATTTTGATTAAGAATCAAGTTAAAGTTAAAAGTTTTAATAAGTTGAGATATTTTAATGCAAGAAATTTTATGGTTAGTGTTTCCGCTGCAACTTTTTGTCAAATACGAATTAGGGTCTTACAAGTTGGTATCAGAGCCCTGGTTTGAGAGAATCAAGTGTAAGAAGGTAAGTGCTTGAACTCAAACCTGTGTGCTCTTGTGATAAGAAACCCGTACAATCCAAGACTCGGTCAAGATCCAAAGGTAAAAGAGAATGTAAGTATGTACTTATGTATACGTATAAAGAAACTGACGGTTTTGTATATGCAAGGTAAGTATAAGTGTTTGAAGAGGATGATCCGCGAATGCGGTCAAGTACCGACACCAAGGCATGAAATAAGATAAAGTTGAACCCAGGTATGTAAATTCAATATGTGGGTATATGAAATGGTAAAATGCATTAAGGGAAGAAAAATGCTAAATGAAGGACCATAATGGTATAGTAAACATGTTTTGAAAATGATACACGTGCCGAAACCTAATTCTTTGGACATAAGGTGACAATTACACGAACACACGAAACTAGTATGTGGATGGTGTACCTGGCCAGTACACGTGAAGCATATGACGTTCGTGGGACCGTGATAATTGATACAGGTATGTCCGTTAGAATTAAGTAGTAGGTGGACGTGAGGGTGAAGAGAAATGTAAGACTCTCAGGAATGAAAGTATGAATGCTATGTTAGAATCCGCGAGACGGATTCGAAACATGAAAGAAGTTAAAGTATGAATGCAATGCTTGAATCCGCGAGACGGATTCAAGGGATGAAAAGCGTAAAGGCAATGTTTGAATCCGCGAGACGGATTCAAAGAATGAAAGATATGAATGCAATGCTTGAACCCGCGAGACGGATTCAAGGGATGAAATGTATGAATGAAATGATTGAATCCGCGAGACGGATTCAAGAAGGAAAGGTATGAATGAAATGTTTGAATCCGTGAGATGGATTCAAGGTATGAAAGGCATGAATGGAATGTTTGAACCCGCGAGGTGTTAGATGTGTTAGTAATTGACTCATGGGAGTCATAAAGTAGGGCGGGCTACGACCCGGGCAATAAGTTAAGTATGAATAGGAAGGGTAAGTTTGGTCATGAGTACCGGAATAATGTAATGAATGTCTTTGCAAGTAAGCTTGAATGGAAAGAAGCACGAACGTGTACCTCGATGCATCTCTGTTAAGTAAGAAATGTCAGTTGGACTTGAAAGGCCAAACCGCAAGGGTGACGAAATAAGTAACTAGAGTAAATGAATTGTATGTAAGGAATGAAATATGGAATGTGTTATAGCATGTACGTAGGAAGTTGTAGAAGAATTGTGGGTGCGTAATCACCTAGTAAAATAAATGTTGGAATGAAATGTGCACGAACGGAAGCTCATTATAAGGATGAATGAACCATGGCCGGGTACGATTAGTACTCGTGAAGAGGCGGATCGATCTGGCTTACGGATCGTTGAGTTATGAAATGAAACTGAGGTCAGTGAAATGTTCAACTTTTGCTGAATGTGTTCGAATTCGCGAAACATATTTAAGATATAAAAGACGAAACTAGTCTACGTAAGAAGGAATCAATAGCTTGACCAAGTATGCGTCAAACAAGTCATATAAGTAAATGTAAGGCAAATGAACAAAAGAATGATAGGAATGAAAATATCCGAATGTGCAAGTAACGTGAGGATATGTATGGTACAAAAGATTATAGAAATGTAGAATGATGTTAGCTACGGAGTTAAGCACGTAGGTATGACGATGACATAACAATTTTGTTGTGATAACAAAACAAGAGTTAAATGTTATACAATGTATCTATAGAATGGAATCTTAAAGGATGAGATGGAAGTACTAAACCCGTTATAAAAGGATCATATGAGTGTAAGCCTTATTATAAGTTTGAATAAGTATGTATATAAACCTGTAATGACGGGTCAAAGGAAATGAGAATGTTATGTGAAAGTATGCCATGGAAAGTATAGACTCGTTAAGGGGAAAAAGCCAATTGTATGAATAATTACAAAGTGAGATAGGATGATTAATTATAATTATGATGTGACTATGAAGTCAAACATTGATGCGTGTGTGTAAGAGGAAATAAGAAAGGTTTCGGGGACGAAACCTCATTTAAGGGGGGTAGACTTGTAACGCCCCAAAATCTGAATGTTAATGTTTGTTGTATGTTATTATGTGACACGTTAGGAAATAAATAACTAGGCTATTTAACCTAGTTAAGGGTATGGTCAAAAGTCTTAAATGATTAAGGTAGTGTCAGTTATGTTTTAAAAGTAAACCCGAGGGGCTAAAATGGAACAAATGAAAGTTAAGTTATAAAATGTCTAACACACACAAACACACACATACGTGTGTTCGAGAAAGAGAGCAGGAGGCTCCCATGGAGCCTCAAACCCTAGTTCCATCTTTATGCTCAAATCGGAAGGCAAGATGAAGCTCAAATCCATAACCGAGCATGGATTAATGATCTCCAACACGAGGGGATCATAAGGTATGTCGAAAATCTAAGATTGGTGATCATGTGTAAAGTGGGTTATGTTTTAATCCATGAGTTTAAGTGAAATTGAGCATTGGTATGTGTTATAATCATCATATAGAACATGGGTTATGAGTGGTTTGCGTTAATTTGATGTTTAGAGGTGACACCCGTTAGTTAGGGTGAAGATGATGACTAGAATCACCTCCTATGTTCAAGTCTTGTTGAAAGATTGATGTATTATGTGGGTATGATGAATTATTGTTAGATGAAAGTATAGGAATATGATGATGTTATGTTTAATGTTCATTTGGAATGATACATGATGATTAGTAGTTGGTTTTGATGGGTTATGTATGAGTTTAGAAGAATTGTGCATGAAATAGTTGTACGTTATGCTTAAAAGGTAGTACTCACATCAAGTGTATGATGAAATGTATATAGTGTCGTACGTATAGTCGATTATGATGTTACGGGTATTCGATGATAAGTCGATAGTTGAGTATGGTTAATAGTTGACTTTTGAAAGTCAACTAAGTATAAGAAACATGATTTGACTCATTGTCGTAAATGTAGGTTGATGGGAAGTCGTATGGTACATGTTATAGCAATCCGTGTTAAATGTAATGACATGATGAGTTATATGAGTTTAACGTATACGGATATGATTATATGAAGTTGATTATGTATTTTAATGCTTGTTAGAAATGACTAAGGCAAGTTAAGTGTGAATTATGCGAATGATATGAATGTTACATGTACATATGAGTATGCTAATAAGAGCGTGGTTTCGATGAAATGAAAGTATAGGAATCACGTCGTGACGGACTCAAGTAGGAGGTGTTAACGGGTCAAGATGAGGCAAGGAATCGGATACGAGCGCGGACGCATAAGGTAAGTGATTTCTATAATCACTTCTTATGTTCGGATAGGTGATATGGTGTTTTAATTTACTAAACATGATGGTTGAGGTCAAATATGTGACGTAATCTTATGTCGTAAAGGATGGAATTTAAAGTTGACCAAAATGCCCTTGATGGGTATTTTGGGCAAACGATCTTAACAAGTAGTTTAGGAACAAGTTATTTGATGAGTATAATGTTTTGAACAAGTATGGAAACGAAGAGTATGGTCTTGGTATGTCATAAACCAATTAATGCGCAAATACCCATAATGGGTCAAATAATTAGAATGTGATAATAAGTCGATAAGGCGTAAGATAAGAATTTCGTTAATCCGGATGTGGGATTTTAAGTTTATATGATAGAATGTGAATTTACAAGCATGTAGGAAGAAACGGGAGGTTAAACGGGTAAACGGTTCGAAAGTTATGCGCGTTTTAGTGCGTTCGGACGTCGAAACGGATCTGCAGAAAAATGCACTTTAGAGAGGCCGTCGCCGACGGGCAAGGAGGCCGTCGCCGACGGGCAAGGGAAAACCACTTTTTTTGCTGACGGGTTAACACACTGCCGACGGGTTAAATGGCCCGACGGGCATATCTACAACCCGTCGCCGACGGCTTGGAGCCCGTCGGCGACGGGCACTTGTTTGTAAGCTTTTATTTTTCGCGTCTGGTGTTTCCGGTTGACCCGTAACGTGTCCTGGTGCTCCGGTTTTCGACCCGGTAGCATGTAAAGCTCCCGAAAAGCTCCCTAACCTTGTCTTATGTATATATGAAGATACGCGTGACAGTATGCATGTATGGGAATGCGTAGTAATGTAGGTATGTATGTGGATGTGTATACACGAATGTATAAGGGTATGTATGAGTGTATGCACGTATGTAAAGTTGTAGGAAGGGTATGTTTGTACGTAGATGTGTATGTATGTATGTATAAGCGTATATATGAGTGTATGCACGTATGTAAAGTTGTAGGAAGGGTATGTTTGTACGTAGATGTGTATGTATGTATGTATAAGCGTATATATGAGTGTATGCACGTATGTAAAGTTGTAGGAAAGGTATGTTTGTACGTAGATGTGTATGTATGTATGTATAAGCGTATATATGAGTGTATGCACGTATGTAAAGTTGTAGGAAGGGTATGTTTGTACGTAGATGTGTATGTATGTATGTATAGTACGTATGAAGTACATAGAGGTGTATGTATGTATGTATAAGAGTATATAAGAGTGTATGCATGTATGTGATGATGTAAGAGAGTATGCATGTATGTGATGACGTAGGAAGGGTATGTACGAATATGGAAGAGTATGTATGTACGTATAAAGATGTGTATGAGTGTATGCATGAATGTGAAGATGTGAGCTTAATGTACGTACGTATGTAAGCATGAGTTAGACATTGAGGGTTTATGTTAATAATGGTGTACGTTGAGAATGAAAGGTATGCAGGTACATTATTGAAGCCTCATCAGAAAATGGATACGCGAATGAGATGCTTAAAGCTTGTTAAAGAACGAAATGGGAAGTGCATATGAATGAGCTGGTTTATATAACTTGTGCTAATGTTTCGGATGTATGTGGTGAATGCAGGTTGTACGGATGATGAGCGATTATCACAAGGATTAGGGATTGAAGACCGAGTCACGAGAGAGATTGTACGGGGACGTTGAATGTAAAATGTAATAAGTGAAAGCTATGTTTTTAGTTAACAGATAAGAGGATGACAGATTTTGATTAAGAATCAAGTTAAAGTTAAAAGTTTTAATAAGTTGAGATATTTTAATGCAAGAAATTTTATGGTTAGTGTTTCCGCTGCAACTTTTTGTCAAATACGAATTAGGGTCTTACACAAATGTGCTTACAACCATGTTCAAATTAGTAATTTAACATGATCATGCCATCATTTTCATATTTCGTTCTTATATACACCAAGCTTTTTCATAACATTTTGCATCCTAACTTCACTTAAGCATTTCATCATACACTTGGTGTGCATGCCATCATTTAAGCCTATAGTACAAGTATTTTATGCATACTCTTCCTAGTTCATAACATGGATCATCAATTTCAACTAGAATCATATAACTTTTATACCCTTATCTAACAATTACTCATTAC